>VOQZ01000691.1:0-59444 GCA_008079305.1 Phytophthora palmivora
CCGTGACTGTATCTTCCCGACAGAGGAAACACTTAGACTCGAAGTGCGGGCTCTAGTCCAAAGGATGGTTACTACCTAGTCAAGGAAGAAGAGAAGTCGAACCCTGTGTGTTTGACTGTGGGTCGCCTCTCTTGAGTAGTTTGGTCCTCCGGGAAGTCGATCCAAAGGTAAATGATCTCGAAGAACGTGCACTGGCGAAAGTGGCCCATTACTATCGCGCAATGAGTACTCGGTGATGAAACGCATCGTGGGTGTGATAGTGGAGAAGTACTTGAGCGAAGGTCCACTCATCCGAGCTAAGTTGAAAGAGCGAGAAGACCGGTGTGAGAACTGCCTGAAAACGGCTCTCCCGTCACGGAAAACGCGAAGCACGAAGCAAGTGCGCTTTGACTACTCCTCCTTGTCAGGTCAAAAGGTCGAGGAGTTGGGACCCCGCTGCTCGCGTGAGAATTCGACAGTGTATACGAGTACGCGTATGTAGTGACAGGCCCCGTGCGAGTCGCCCCTGCGCGGCGAGTTGGTGACTCTCTGAAGACCGGACTAGTTGAGCAGGACATGCTCGACGAGAGTGAAGTCACCAATGTAGTGCCTGAAGGCAAGCGAGTGATTGGCACAGTGGGCGGTGTGGAGCTACTTCTCCTGGATATGTTGACTGTGTACCAGTGGATATACTCATCGACTCCGGAGCAGTGGTGAGCTTGATCGACCGTGAAGTGCTCAGACGGATTGGGCGAGCTAATGACTCTCTGCGACCGTACAATGGGAACTTGAACGGAGTGTCGGGCCACCAACTCAAAATACGAGGTGTTACCGACATTCCTCTCAGACTTGGGTCCTTGGAGATTGTTCGACCTTTTGTGGTTGTCGATCACATGCATGTGGATGTGATACTTGGAACTGACTCACTTCGACAGTTCCGAGCTGTCGTCGACTTGGATACTAACTCAGTGACTTTGAAGGACACGGGTGAAGTGTTCTCGCTGGGTACTCCAAGAGTCGAAGAAGTGCACTCTGCCCGAGTGAGTTCGACTGTTCGTATCTGCCCTGGCGGTCAGGCTCTGGTAGTGTCAGGGTCCGAGGCCAAGCAAGTGATGGACAAACAGTATTGGTTGAAGGCGTCCCCGGACTGGACGGAGCCGTGCGAGTCGCCCGTACGCTATGCACTGTGAATCAAGGAAGTTATTAGTCGAGGTCTGCAATGCTTCCACTGAGGAACTGATCATCAAAAGGGGTACTTTGGTTGCTGCCGCCACGGTAGTGCCGGAGCGGCTTTCGAGTTTGAGTCCCCGACGACTTCTCTATGGAGCAGTGACTCGAGACCTGTCGAGTCCAGGGAAACTACTGAGGAAGACTGGGTGCACTCGGTAGTGAGTGCCGCAGGTGCTACTACGGACTCGCCTCTCCACTCCATGCCGAACCTCGAGAAGAAACTAGCTGATGAGTTTGCAGTCGACTTCACCGGTTCGAAGTTGAGTGAGGAACAGAAGAGACTGTTCAGACAGACACTCGGGTCCTTTAGAGACTTGTTTGTTGAGACTTCCATGAAACCCGGTCGGACTCACTTACTCGAGTTCGAGATAGACACTGTTGACCACCCCCCTATCAAGCAGCGACCCTATCGCGTCTCTAAAGCTGAAGGCGATGTGATGGAGGCCGAAGTGCAGCAGTACCTGGACTTGGGACTCATCCAACCTTCGAGTAGCCCTTGGGCTAGTCCCGTCCTGATGATCCGCAAACCCGACGGAGGTATCCGCTTCTGCATCGACTACCGGCGACTAAATGCAGTGACTGTGAAGGACTGCTATCCAATGCCACTCATCGATGACATCCTGGATGTATTAGGAAACGCTAAGCTCTTCTCAACCATGGACATTGCCTCGGGGTACTGGAATGTACCGATGGCTGCGGGAAGTGTCGGGAAGACGGCCTTCGCCTGCAAATTCGGACTGTTCGAGTGGTTAGTTATGCCGTTTGGGCTGTGTAATGCAGTGCCTGCTTTCGAGCGACTTATGGAAGGAGTACTAGTCGACTTGAAGTGGCGAACTTGTTAGTCTACTTGGACGACTGTGTGGTCTTCAGTGACGACTTCCCAACTCACCTTGTTCGACTTCGACAAGTACTCGAACGCTTTAGGACTGCCGGTTTCAAACTCAAGATGAAGAAGTGCAAGTGGGGACGTGACAAGTGGCCTTCCTCGGTCACATAGTCACTGCCTCCGGTATACTTCCTAATCCTGAAAAAGTGAAGGCAGTCATGAATGTCGAGCGACCCTGTGACCTCCGTGCAGTTCGCGCGTTCTTGGGCCTGACTAGTTACTTCCGGAGATACATACCGGGGTATGGTGCTATCTCCGCACCTATTGAGAGACTGAAAGCCAAGGGTGTTCCTTTCAAGTGGAGTCCTGACTGCGAGTCTGCTTTCGTACAACTGAAACGTAAGCTACTCGAACCTCCTATTTTAGTCTACCCCGGACTTCAACAGAGGTTTAAACTCTACGTCGACTCCTCGACGCTAGCAGTGGGTGCCTGTTTGATGCAAGAAGTCGCCGGTCGTGACCGAGCTATCGCCTACGCTAGTAAACTACTAGTTGGATCAGAGAAGAACTGGGTAAACCACCAGGATGGTACTTCGGAGATCGAGTGCTGGGGAATCGTGTGGGCGACTCGCAAGTTCAGGTGTTACCTCGACCGTTGTGAGTTCGACCTCTACACCGACCACAAGGCACTACTGTGGGTGTTCAGTGACGCGAACAGGACTAGCAACGCTAAACTAGCTAGGTGGGCGATGGAGTTGTCCCAGTTACGGTTCAAAGTGTATCACCGACCTGGTACTTCCATGGGTCACGTGGACGGGCTCTCTAGACTACATGCAGTGACTGTCAACGCTGTTACTATGGCTGATCTACTGAACGAAGCTAACGAGGATGAACCCGTTCTTGTTCTGGTCGGGGAGGGCGCGACTGAGGAAGTCGCTAGAACTACTCCTACTAGTACCGGGGGAAGTGATCAAGTCGTGGTCGGGGAGCGACTCCCTGATGAAGAACCTACTGTTTATCTACTACGCCAACCTCGCCGCCTGAAGAGACTCTTCTAGACGAAGAACAACTGCTAGTTTCCCCCGTCGACGTGTTCGGGCTAGACCAAGCTCGCTTCAAGGAAGAGCAGAAACGCACCCCTTGGATATTAGCGATGATTGCTTTCCTAGAGAGTGGCGCGCTAGCCCTCGACGCTCAAATGCGAGCGAAGGTGTTGTCCTTGGCTCCCCACTACACTGTGAAGAATGGAATCCTGATGCGACGAGTCCATTTGAAAGCGCGAGCTGGCCCAGCTCGGTCACTAGAAGTACCCGTGATTCCCATTAATTACATCGCTACTGTACTGCATCACTGTCACTCCGACGTTTTCGCTGCTCACGTGGGAGTCACCAAAACCATGGACAAGGTGCGAAAGCACGCCTACTGGCATGGTTGGAAGAAGGACGTCGCTGAGTATGTCCGCGAGTGCACCGTTTGTGGGAGTGGGAAAGGTTACCGTCCGTGGCGAAATGGACTCATGCAAAAAATGCCGATACAAGAACTGTCTGGCCCCTTTTCACTTCTAGTGGTGGATGCAGTTGGCCCCCTCGTAACTACTCCAAGAGGCAATAAGTTCATCCTGGTATTTGCTGACTACTTCACCCGGTGGGTAGAAGCTTTTGCGATCGAGCGTTTGGATTCTGTGACTTTTGTAGAGATTATGGTGAACGAAGTGATTTCGCGACATGGAGTGCCTGAAAAACTACTAAGTGATCAAGGGTCGAACTTTATCTCCGAGTTAGCAAGGTCGCTGTACGAGACTCTGGGAATCAAAAAGCTATTCGGAGCGGCTTATCACCCTCAAACTCAGGGACTCGTTGAACGCTTCAATGGACTCTAATTGGGATGCTACGCATGTATGTGAGTGAGTCTCAAGATGACTGGGACTTGTACCTACCGAGAGTACTCTTCGCCTATCGGACTTCCTACCATGAGGCCCTCGGTGACTCTCCGTTCTTCAGCCTGTACGGCCGTGACCCCGTGCTACCTCTCGACTTAGCGTTCCTGAACACCTCCCCTCAGTGGAAGAGTAATGAGGTTGCCTCTTACAGACGACGACTATACTTGTCGCTACGCGATACCCGACGACTGGTAGAAAGACAACTACTTAAAGCTCAGAGTCGTCACGGGCAGCGACTCCAAAACCAAGTAGCTACTAAGTTCAAGGAAGGTGATGCTGTTTGGGTTTATCAGTACTTCCGAGCTCGCCGAGGAGAAAAGACTTCGAAGAAATTGGCCTTCTCGTGGCACGGTCCCTATCGAGTCGTCGGCACTGTTGGTGAGAACGCATACCGAGTCGCCATCCCGTCGCACCCCAACCGAGTAGTCACAATCAACGTTAACAGACTCAAACCTTTCCGGGTCGCTGGAGCCGACCCTACCCTACCGAAATACCCGAAGGCGTCGAGACTACCCCGGAGAAGACGACGATGGTCCACTCGCCGAAGAAGACTTACCTTCGACTAGTTATGTGGAGCGACTAGTCATTGGATCCGAAGACACTGCCTTTACAGGCGCGAGTCTTCCTGTTGTCGACGTACTCGCTCGAAGGAAAAGGATGGTGAGTTGCAGTATCTTGTACTACTTGCTACTTACGAAACGAGCTGGTTGCCGGCGACTTCTCTGAGTCCCGATTTTGACGTGTTGATCACTGCGTTCGAGAATACTAGGCGAAAGGAACAGGGACTCCCTCAACTTCGTCGTAGTGCTCGGTTGATCGACGCCAACGTGGCGGTCGACGAAGACGAAGTACTCTTTTAAGTGGTGAGCCGGACTAGTCAAGGTGGTAACAACCTCTCTTGACTGTGAGTCCTACAATACGAGTGTTCAAGTGGAGCACTCCTCTCTACATTTTTCAACTACATTTGGACGATCTGATGTCTGTCCCTGCATAATTCCGTAAACCTTCAGCGACAGGTCTAGATGGGGAGACTCTGGACTATACGGCGACTCCTAGCTACGGCTAAGCTATCGAGTGAATCCAGCCTACAAAACACTTGGACTCGGTTACCGGACGATGACCAGCTAAGTGTCGAGTGTCCGCTGATCACTTGGTCGCTATCGACTACATTATGACCTTGACTACGCGATGACTACCTTCCCTTCAGCGAATTTGGATTGATCTATGACTTTCTTTCTCCTGGTGATTTCGGCGGGATGAGGCTACTGTACTACTCGATGGGTTATTGAACTAGAAGGATATTCGACCACTTGGTGAAACGATGACTTACTGGCTATGGAATGAAAGTGAAACAAGACAGAGGGTTGAGTCAAGAAATTAAGGGTCTGGTGGCTATATGAAGTGATACGCACTGCCTTCCTCCTTCGGAGTAATTACCTCGAACTTTGCTACTCCCTCACGCGGGTGCAAACTTAGCCGGCGCCGGCGGCTTCTCCTCGTCGAGGTCGTCCTCCTCAGAGCCGCTCTCACCTCCGGGCTCGCTCTCCTCCGACCCTCTCATCCCTTGGACTCCTCTCAGCGGGGTGGCCATCTCGGCGGTGTAGCTGCCATCGGGACGGATCCAGCGAGTAAAACCCGGCACACTCTCCTCTTTGGCGCTGAATGGTGGAATAGACGAAGGCTTGTAGGTGCCGGCCTTAACCTTCTTCTTTATCTCCTGTTCTAACTTCTCGATGCGGCTGCAGTGGATTGACTTGTACCAGACCCCCGAAAGACGATCGCCCACCCATCGTCCCTTGTCGGGATCTTCCTTGGAACAAACGTCTCGGCGTACCAGAGCTAAAGCCTCGTCGGTCAGACGATGTTCGGGCTTCTGATCTGGATCCAGAGCATTGGTGAACACCAACAGGGAAGTGATGTTGCGAAAACTCCCTGGTCCAGCTGGAACGGTTTCAAAGCCCCCTTTACGCGAGCGTGGTATGCCTCCCGGTCTTGAGCATACAGACTCGTGAGATTCTGTATAGTGGGGCCACCGTACTTGTTGGCGTCTGGAGCATTCTTGCCTGGCTGCCCTCCCATCCACATGAGTAAACGATCTTGTTCGACTCCCTCGAAGAGTCGCAAGAACTCGTAGTAGCCCCAGTTCTCGATACACTGACTTAAGAACTTGAGTCGCTCTGTGCAAGCTGACCGCTTCCAGCGGCGTCGCTGACTCCGAGCTGAAGTACTCCTGAGTGGAGCGTTGAGCTGCCACTCAAAGAAGCGACTGCGGTTAGCCATCCAGAAACGCCAGTGTGCTGTGTGCAGATCTTGGTTCTCGAGAGGGTCGTACCACACTTTTGAATGTTCCCAAGGGTACGCGAGCTCGAAGCAGAACTTGTCCATGTTCGACGCCCGACGGTATATAGCTTCAATGTCCACGGCGATTCTGGCTGGTGTGTTATCAGCAAGAACGAGGGGACTGAAATCGGTCTCGGGTAGAGCTGCGGCTGCGTCGTCTGAATCTTTCGCTTTCTTCGGTTCCTTGGCTGCATTTGAAGTCGATTTCCGCTTCCCCAACGCGGACGAGGGCTTTTCCTTGCCCAAAGCCAGGAGAGCTGCGCTCGAAGCCGCCTCAGAGGCCGTTGTCTTCCCCTTCTTCTTGGGGGCCTTATGCTTGGGTGTGATCTTTGCGACCGGAGAAGCCTTGCCATGAATCACGGGCGCCGAACTAACCTCCGGATTCGGGAGATCGTGTGTGTCCGAGAACCTGTCGTGGACGTAAGCGTTCGTTGCTTCGCGCTGTGCTGACGGTTTTGGTAGCAGCAGCGCTGGGTCAGTGAAGGCAGTGTCTTTGTCGTCCGCGTCATCCAGGATGCCTACTGCGATCTGGTCCAAGACGAACAAGCCCGAAGAACTTTCGTTCACCGAAAGTTTCTCCCTCATCGTCGTCCAAAACTCGCGTTGTGCCTGCTTCTTGATTCGCTCTTCGGACGATGTCACCTGCGGAACGATAATCGCGGCGATCTGTTTCACTATCTCATCGTTCATTGATCCGGCGGAGGGCGTGGAGGCTGGCGGCGAGGCAGGACGCGGCGTGCCCGGGGCAGGCTTGTTAGCGCCCATGGTGACGCCGGGGAGGGGGGTGGAGACTGTGGGCCGGTGGTCGTGGTGTTGCTGGCGTGGCAAGTTGGAGAATGAGAGCCAAGTGACTATACGGTCACCCGTGCGTGTGTGCAGTGTTCTCTAAAGAACTTGGTACTGTAGCCCCGTTATGTCTTGGGACGAGGAGTGCGTGTTTCGGTATAATCTCCGCGGATGACCTCAGAGATTGACTGGAACTGCTCTGTGGGGTTTCTAGAACTTTTCCCCATACGAACATCAAGAAGTGAGAGTCCTTCTCCGTCAGCTAGAGGCCCCTTATCGAGTTGAATCTTTTGTTCGACTTAGTCCGCCGCCGTGGGACTACTCCTGTCATTTCCCCTTTGGACTCCTCATCAACTAGCGACTCCCCCCCCTGCAACTTTGGCTTACGACTCCCTCTTACCTACGACATGTATGAGCTACTGTTGTCTGCGTACGAACACTACTTCAGGCTCGAACTACTCCCCGCTTATTTAGCGACAGTAACGATCTGGGTGTTGACTTCGTCGGTCAGAGGAGTCGTCTGGTCCTTAGTGACTCGAGTTTGGATGGTTGTGTCAGTGAACTCGTCTATGATGGTCGACTTCGTGACTCGCTACCAGGACGTGCTTCGTGACCCGGAACTCAACCAACTCACCGGACCTTTGTACACTTTCGCCCTGTGGGATGCTTTCTTTGCTGTCCCCGTTCAAGTGCTCGAAGAAGGCGAAGACGAATATGGACAATATGGAGTGATGTTACGGAGTTGGTGGACGGCTCTACTAGTTACTTTTGGCGACTACCTCCCTGACTTAAGTATGCGGTCGGGATATTCCTACCTGGCATACTCACGTGCGTCGTGGGAAGCTTGGGCCACTGTCTGCCAGCGTGTTGTGGCCATAGTAAAGGGCTTCTGTTGGTTCGTCTTGCTAGCTCTCTCCCTGGTCATCCATCTACCTATGAGGCTGTTCGACTTGTTAGAGTTTCTAACCCTAGGGACTACTGGCTTAACCGCCGTGCTGATCATCGCGAACTCGCTCAACCTAATGTTCGAATGGACTCGCTGGCTGACTCACGTGACTGGAGCAATAGCAGTGGTTGGGATTGTGACCCACGGGTGGCGTTTTGGTCAGGGAAGTGGACATTTGGGGAGTACTACTCCTCACGTCGTGGTGAAGAGGGCGCTCAAGTCAGTGCGTCGTGAAGTGGGTCGTTGTAATCGCCGTGAGGCCGCTTGCCTTGCTAGTCTCAATGGATCGGCGACTCGTTCCGCTGCTAATAGTTGTCCTACAACTACTTCTGCCGAGAAGCGAAACTCAGTTCGTTCGCGCCAACCTTCGTGCGACGTCCCGGTGACTACTTCCTCTTCTACTACTTACTCGGTTGGTGTCGAGCCTGACGTGGACACTTTAGTCCTCAATGCTGAGGAGCGGCGTGTTGTCCGATGCCTCCGCGACATGGAGCACGGCCGAGCCGATCGAGGACGCTCGGCTTATGGTCGGGGAGTTTGTCCCGTGCCCGGGAATGAGACCCTCGAACCAGCGTGTTCGGCTGTGCCCCATGTCTCGGGGCCTTGTCATCCGTCACACTCGCCGTGTTGTGATCACTTGGCGTAGTAGACTGTCCGAGGTCCACTCCGCTGTGCATCCCCGTTTACTTCACCCGAGCGGTCCATCAGCGTCCTCCCGCGAGTGTCGTGCGGAGGGAGGACACCTCCAAGGACTCCCGCCCTACTGTATCGACGAGGAGTCATCCCTACAAGTGTGCATCGGAGTGAGTGAGCTCCCTACATATCTAGTCAGTCGTGATTTTACCTGCTAAGAAGAAGAACAACAACAAGTTACTGACATTCGTTTAAGTTAGTCTTTAAGCTCCCTGCCCGGACCTGCACTCACATAACAGCCCGCTAGTACCCGATCCTTAGCTAGGTCGCGACACTCCAGGAAGCCTCGGCCAGGTTATATTAGGCTAGCCGAGGCTCTCGGATGTCACTATTCCTTCTCTGTCACTCCGTCGCGGGAAGTATAATCTTCCAATAGGGTGAACCCTCGCTTTTCTTGTTCTGTGGCGGTTGCCTTAGCGACTGGGTAGCTACCCCACAGTTAGAACCCAACACCACATCTGACTTTCTAAATTTCGGGAAAAATTAAAAAAAACTACACTTGGTGTAACGGGGTTACATGAGGGGTACCCCTGATAGGGTACCGCCTCTAGAAGTAGATATACTTCTGTGAGTATCCGTTTTGTGAATACTCTGTTGTGGGTGGTGTGGACCACACCTCGGTCACGTAGGTCGTGTGGCTGAGGGCCTACCAATAGTATTTGACCTACTTTTATATGCATATTAAGGTTAAATTATAGTTAATTAGTAATATGTATACAGGCCAAATTATCTAATTAACCAAAAATTTAAACAGTCTAAATAGCCCTACTGGCTATTGAGCTAAGGTTAAGTCCCCCTAAGGCCAGGGACTAGTGAACTGCCGTTCACTTAGAGTTTGTAAACTCTAGATAGCACGCTTCCTCAAGCAAGGTGCTCGTGTGACCCCGTCACACTTGGCTACATTGGAGTGCCCACACAAAAGTGGCAAACGAAACATTTTGGGATCGAATCAGACAAAACGAATTTCACCAGCGGATTCCCCGCACTAAGTTCACCAATAAATAAAATCGAGTTCGACGCCCTGGACCGATGTAACTTTTGGGCCGGACGATTTCTCCGAAACGGCTTAATAGATTTTTTGTTTGAGGGCCCTATGGAAAGCTTCAATGTGAGAGGCAGAGTACTACCCCCTTACAACAACATGTACACGAAAATTGTCGTTACAGCACATTGTTTAGTTCTGTGCCTTATCTTCGCAGCAGGGACGCTTACAGGTTTACTCAAAGTATTGGCTGTGTAGGAACGAGATGGCCTCTGCACGGTAAATGTCCGGCTCAATGTATGCCAACTCGGTCACGTTCACATCGAACACGATATTTGTGGGGTTCTCTGTGGTGTACTCGGGCCACTTGAGAACCGTCACGCCGTTATTGTTGGGTGTTTGGTCCACAATGAAGCTCGACCACATCCGAGTGATGATACGCGCGAGCTGGGTAAAAGTCTCGGGCATTCCCTGGAACGGATTCACGGCAACAGCGTTCTCATATCCATTGCCATCGAGGTTGTAAAACACGAAAGCGACCTCCTGGAAATGGGTGGAGCCGACGTACTGTGATAACCCGTTCACCAGAACATTGAAGACGTAGCTGTAGCTTGTGACATTGTTAGCTGCCCATGCTTCAGCCGTGTAGCGACGAGGAGCGTGCATGTAAGTGTCACCGATGTACGCACACACACGCTTGAATTGGGAGCCGGCTAGCGAATCGACAAGTGGGCGGCCGTGTAGTGTACCGGGGATGCCGATCTCAGGGATGTCAGGGTAGACTGCTGCAAGAGTCTCAGCCTCTTCAACCGTGTTCCCCATCGCCACGAGGTACTCTAAGTACTCGTCCGTAGAATTGATGCCCCAGGTACCGAATGCAGAGCCCTCATCGTGGTTGGCGCCGTGAAGGATCGGCACGTGCACGAACTTCCCACTGCGCAAAAGGTTGGCACCAGTGTCTTGGAGGTAGTCACCGTCAATGACAGGTCTGAAGGAAGCTGAGGAGGCCACGGAGCTGTTGAAGATCGATGAAAGCGTATCAATCGGCACCTGACGCAGGCAATCCAATGTGTCAGCTGCGGAGCTGCAGTTGGAGGCGGAAGTGATGTTGTTGTAGTACACGTCCCAAGCCGAAGCATTCGCGTAGTTTGAAGAAACGTCTACAGGGGCACCCGACTGCATGATAGCACCACGGAACAGGCCATCGTCACGACCACCGTAGGCGAGCAGTTGGTAGCCGACACTCCAACCGCCAGAACTTTCACCCCAGATCGTGACCTTGTCCGGGTCACCACCAAAAGCTGCAATGTTCTCCTGCACCCAATGCAGTGCCAGTCGCTGGTCACGGAATCCCAAATTCGCCACACCAGCCTGTTGGACAGCACTTCCCCACAAGAAGCCGAATCCATGCAGACGGTAGTTAATGCTTACACCGATGAACGGCTTGCCCGCCTTCGTCGCTTCATCGATGATGTACGAGAAGTTGTAGCGGGGATCACGGTTGCCGCCTTGGTAAAAATTTCCTCCATGGATCCAGAAGCCCACAGGAAGCTTTGCATCATATGCGATGCCGCTCGGACGCACCACGTTGATCGTCAAACAATCCTCCGAGATTATATTGCCTAAAACCCATTGATCACTACCATAGCCATAGCATTCTGGAGAGTACTCCGTCGCGTTCTTCACTTCCGACCAAGTCGTGTTCAGTGACTCCGGGTTGCGGAAGCGAAGGTCTCCGACAGGAGGTTGGGCATAGGGCATTCCGAGGAAAAGGTCTTGGTCATAGGTTTCTTGGTAGACGCCGTAGTAGGAACCATTTTTGATGGCGACCGTGGGTGGGTCTGCAGCAGAAACGGATGCTAGCAAAATCACCACAGTAGCAAACGAAAACTGTATAGCACGCATCTGGGTCTGTTGAAGTGAACTGTGACTGGGAAATTCAGAAGTGAACGAGCTGAGTGATCTTGCTGCATTGAAAATCTGCACAACGGATTATGTTGTGCGAAAATATCGCAATCGTAAAAGTCCCAGAATGTAAACAATTCTTATGTGGTAAAACGATGCATTTGCATATTTTCACGATTTGAAGACATTTATGCTACAAATGCTAAGATAAAGGCGGGTTGTCGTCCATACAAATTCTATCTGCACGTTTTCTTGTCGTGTTGCTCGTAGTTTACGGTACAGTATGGTACGTAACTGAGCGAAGCAGTCTGCCGCATATACAACCCACCGGACTCCTTCCCACTTTTGCTCAACTCGTACTTACGTATTCTGAGAATTATGGGTCGACTGATCCGGTTGATTTTTCGGATCGTCTGCTGATGCACCTTGCTTGAGGAAGTGTGAGTAAATAAACTAATGCCGTGCGTTGCCCGGAGAAGCTCTGGATATATGTCAGATTAGAATTTCGGGTGTTTCACAGTGGCGGAAATAGTTAAACAAGCATTCGATCATGGCATGGGTCGAAGTAGGCAGTGATACACTGGTACAATTGTTGTCCACGCGTATCCCACTAGTCTACTAAAGCTCCGCATTTTGTGCTTGCTAGCTGGGTAAGGCAGGATATAGCATTTCCGTGATGATTCAGTAAAACTGAGTGCTGACTCGTAGCAAACAGTCCGTTTTACGACGACTAGCTTCCTTCAAGCTCTTGTAGTCTTGCGCACTCGGCCAGAGCACTTTTGCTAGGCCTAATGTGACGGGGTCACACGAGCACCTTGCTTGAGGAAGCGTGCTATTAAGAGTATACAAACTCTAAGTGAACGGCGGTTCACTAGTCCCTGGTCTGAGAGGACGTAATAGCCAGTTTAGCGTAAGTTTTAGATTAATTGATTTTTAGTTAATTAGCTGTAATACAAATTACTAATTAACTATAATTTAACCTTAATATGCATATAAAAGGTAGGTCAAATTCGATTGGTTGGCCCTCAGCCACCTAGACCTACGTGGCAGTAGTGTGGTCCACGATGCGGCTCTCATCTCGACTGAGCGACTTCGGGTCGCTTTCGCACTATCCAACTTGGGAGGTGAAGCGAAGACCTGGGCGTACACGCGCGAAGCGACAACGCCGGGTTGTTTCACAACCTGGGCTCAGCTGTGTCAACAGCTTAGAGCCGTCTTCCTTCCGGCGAACTACGAGTATCGCCAGCGCTCGCGCTTCCTTGCCTTGCCTGTAAACAAGGGAAGCGTGAGCTGCATGAGTACATCCAGGAGATGCGAGTACTCGCTGCATCTCTGGTGGGGAACCACCTACCTGAACACATCAAGGTGACAGTGTTCATGGATGGCCTGAAGGTGGGCCCATCCCGCACACAGTTGTTCCGCGTGCATGCGAACACTATAGAGGAGGCGATCCAGATCGCCCTCCAAGAGGAGTACAGCCACCGACAGGCCCGTACTCCTACGTCGGTGTGGCAAGGCAACAATGCGTCGTCAGGCGCAGTGCAAGGAGCTCCAACTGCCGGAGCTAGGACCGGGCCGGTACCCATGGAACTGGGTACGGCCGTACAGAGCTCCATCCGTTGCTACGGATGTGGGAAGCTCGGGCACATGCAACGTGCCTGTCCTGCGGGAGGGCAAAGGAAGATCCCTTCCAAACCTAGGGGCTCGAAGGCCCGTGGCAGAAACCACGACCCAAGAGCCAGAGGAACTGGGGTCACCAGTAGGGGCGGGGCGCCTATACCCATCGATGAGCCACCGTTGTGGCTTTGAGGCTTCCATTCAGCCTTTTGTACAAGCAGCAAGACACCCCGAGGTTTCCACGTCAACCTCTTTCAAGATGCCTACGAAGGCAAGCACCCACGGCGCTTCGGCGCCTTCTAAGTCTAAGATCGCGAGGTCGAAGACTACTAAGGCCAAGTCGAAAGACAAGGCCGCTCCGCGTAAGGAAGCCCGCAAGGCGGCTTCCAAGGCAGCCAGCAAGCGTACCGCTGCTGCTGCCAAACAAGGAGGGAGCCCGTGACGCAGTCGCTCGCGCTCCTTGTCGCCCAGCGATAGGCCGAACCCTCGGTTCACCTATCGGGACCACAGTCCTGGGGCAGAGTCCCCTGTTTTCGATGTCCCAACGATCACGGGATCAGAGTCTGATAGGGACTCTCCTGGATCCACCAAGGATCCAACGCCTCCTCAGGATGCTCCTTCACAGGATGCTCCTGCTGCTGATGCTACATCATCCGAGGCAAAGGCAGCTTCGACGAGCTCGCCTGCCAAGAACCTTACCTTAGCCGAAGGTAAGGTTCGAGTCCAAGCTGCGAAAGCAGCTTCTTCAAAATGGGCTAATGCGGGTGCTGCTGCTGCTAAGAAGCGCGCAGCCCCTGAGACTCCTTCTCGCGAGTCTAGTTTCTCGAAAGACTACCATAGTCTATTCGACTCCTCTTCGGATGAGGCAGAAGAGGAGGGGGGCTGTCTCTGAGCCCCAAGAGATCTCCAATGATCTCGATGAGCAGCAGGAGCGCTATCAAGCTGCTCAACTGCAAGGCGCTCCTGCGCCTCCCACGCCGGTGTATCCTCGCAGATACTACCCACCGGATGCGGTGTCTGGGTCTCCCATGTTCTTGGAGCACCTCAAGGCCCCTCGTGGTCTAAACCATGGGCGCACTTCACGTGGCGCCTATGAACGTGCCTTGGTTCAAGTCGAACCACTCTTTGTCAATGACATTGATGTGGTGAAGTAGATCTGAAAGATTTGGCATTGGAATATCCAGGAAAGATCCGATTTGGACGTGATCGGACCTGACGTGACGTGATTGGATTGGATGACGAGCTGATGTGGATGGATCTAGTCACGGATCCAGTTGATTGATAAGATTGATGGAGATTAGTGGTACCCTGGGTGGGACGTGATGGATGGATTGACATACGATTTACACATATACCCAGATCTGAAAGGTTGGGAAGATCACATGTGGATATGGATGATGTGGGACTGGTGCGATTGTAAGATGGGTGCGGCGGTATGTCTATATATATGAAAACCGGTGATCTAGATCTAGATGTCTGGATATGGGCCATATGCTATATCCGTGAAGCCCAGGACGATTCACATATCAGGTACCATTCGGGGGATTTGGATCAGGACTTATGGACCTAGATCCATAGGCGGATCCGAGTGATCCGGGATCTAGATATATTACGGTAAAGCTGGACGATGATTGGAGGATTAACAGCATGGAGTAAGCTTGGATACGTGATGGTTATGCTTATTACGAAGTATTATCACTGGATCAGTCATGGGAGCCCTAGATCAAGGAGATCTAGCCGATCTGGAATTGGATCAGCATGATCTGGCCTATTAAGGCGTGATCTGACTCGGGAGATGTGTGATCTGGATATTATGGGGCATGATTACGATATTGGCGAAAGAAGAAGTCCAGATCACAACATTGCGACTAGTGATCTAATGTTTATGGTCCAGATCCAAGGTGATCTGCAAAGATGTCGACTGCTATGATGGTGAGGACAAGAAAGGACAAGAATCAGGATAGTGTAATCCGTCGATGTGTTGTTAAGGATAGGATACAGGATGGGATATGGCTTAACATTAAATCAGAACCGAATTTGCATTGTACGACACAAGTGCTCCGCTACGCACCTGGAATCGGGAACTACATTGGCCCTACTGTGGTGTTGCAGAACGCACAAATCCGTCAGATGTGGGTAAATAGAACGCAACCACAACAATCGCCGAGTTAGGTCGGCGTTTGTTGGCCTGCGCTGGGTTGTCCCCTAGCGGTTCGGCCCTTCCGGGACAGCTGGTGTCTCGCTTCCGCTGAGTTCCAACCAACCAAGCCAGCCAATAATACGTTATCCCGTGCCCTCCACCAAAGGATGGACGACGGCGCGTTAGCGCTTTTACGGGTCGCCGAGGCAAAGGCTACTCGGCTGAAAGAGTAACGGTACCTGGGCTGTACGGTATACCGACCCGCCGAGCTCGGCGGGGTTTGTTCTTCGCGCTTGGCGAGACACGCCCTTCCCCGGGCCAACCTAATCTCTTGGTGCTACCAGTCAGAACTCTACAAGCTATGCCTCTCGAGTTCTGACGGCAGACATAATCCGGCCCGTGCAGGGACTTACCGGAAGAGTGTACACGTGTTCTGGACCTAGAAAATTCTGCTCTGTTTAATACTAGGGGCTTAAGCCCCTTTTCTGATTCCTAATTGGTTCCTATACAAATATCTAGTGAAATAGAGTCGTTATAGATCTTGCCGACCTTTCAACCCAGTCGAAGCGACTGTCCCCGGCTCTCCCGATGGTCGTTAGTCCCTGCGCCAGGTCGCATCTTCTTCCGGTAGCTCTGAAGGTGCCACAGCCGAGTCCGTACCGTAGACCACCTCTCCTAAGCTGCTTTTAAAGCCGAGTTCTGGTGCGTCGCAATCTTGTACCGTAGACCATGGCTCCTTAGACTCAGCCAAGGGCCAAACTTGATGTTCGCTACATCACAACTGCCCCGGTTATGATACGAGCCGAGCTGGTGAGTGTCAAAACCCATCTTTTCGCTCTCTCAAGTATCGACTTCGCCACCGTTAACTTCGTTCTTCGCTTCCTCCAGATCATGGCGACTCCACCAACCTCGCAGCCTTCACAGGTACGGCTCTGCTGTCATCTCAGCACTCTTGTTCATCCACTAACATGTCAGGTTCGTCCACAGGCTTCTCCAATCGTTCCCGTTACCTCCGCCGACCGTGGTTCGGAGGCGTCCGCGGAGTTGCCGGTTAGAGGGGCCAGCATTCTTGGGGTCAGCAGTGATCGGGATAACCCGGTCATTGACCTGACAACTTCCCTTGAGACTGGCCCCGGTTCTGGACCGTCTTCTCGCACGTCCTCCCCTCGTCAGCCGAGCTCGCCGGGCGACACCACTTCGGACGCCACCATTAAGTCGAGCTCGGTTGGCGTGGCTACCTCGGATCCGGTTTCTACCCTCGTGATGGAACAAGGGAACCGTCTCCACGAGGAGCACATTCAGCTGGCTCGGTTGATCGCTTTTGCTGTGACTCAGCCACCTGAGCCGTCTGACTCGGCTCAGCGCCAGGCTATCCTTCACGCCGAGACGGTTAGCTCTCTGGTAGACATCCTTCGAGGCCAATATCAGCCTCCTAACTCGTCCGCCGAGTTAGCTCAGCTGCGAGTTGATTTACACTCGGCTGAGGCGTCCAACGCATCTCTTCAGAAGCGACTGGGCTCCTCGCTGGACCAGGTTGCTCAGCTAAAGCTGCAGCTCGAAACGTCCGAGCGAGAGTGTCATCTCTGGAAGCGCGAGGTTGACAAATCAGTAGGTCTTGTCACTTCCCTCCGGAAGGCTCTAACTGCCTCCGGAGCTGAGCTCAAGCAGGCCAGGGCTACCCAGTCGGCTGAGGTCACTGCCACTCAGTCTGCCCTTCATGCAGCCGAGCTCATGATCAAGAGCCGGGATGAGGACATTACGGCCCTCTCCAAGTCAATCGTCGAGCGGGATGAAGCTTACAAGATCCTTCAAGGCGTCTCGGCCAAGCATTTCCAGCAGCTTCAAGAGATCGTTTTGTCGTTGGATGATGATGGCTCCTACAAGCTTCGCCACGCAAAGAAGACCATCGACGAGATGAGGGAGACTATCCTCCGCCAGAAGAGGGTCATCAGTCGGCAAGGGTTTGTACCCATGCATGATCCTCACATGGCTGCTGCGGCTGGAGCTGGCCTGGACGTTCCTGGAATGGATCCGGCTTCGCTCAAACTGAACGCTCGGCTTTGCCGTCTGCTAGCCGAGCGTTTCCCAGAGGTCATGCGAATTCCGGACGCTGAAGACCGGGTTTTGGAGTTGCGCATCTGCTCGCGACAGGCCGGCTCGGCTGGTATTCAGCCTTCGACTTCCAACTCGGCTGCTGCTCCTACGCCAGGCTCTGGCTTGGCAGCAGCGTTACCGCCGAGTTCCAGCTCGGCGGGTACTCAAGTTCCGCTTCGCCACCGCCCTTCGCGGTCGATTGAAGCTCTCCGCCGAGTTCGGAAGGACAGACTCACGCCATCCCAGCGCTTACGCGTAATGGCGAACCCTGAGTCGGCTACAGCTGCAGGTCCTCGCAAACGGAAGGTTGTTCTTCCACCTCTGCAGCCTTATGGCCAGCCATTATCTGGCGAGGACGGGTACGAAGAGGCTGCCGCCCTTATCGGCCCTCCGGACGATCGCTTGTTGGCAGCTTCTGACAGCGAATTGACGGCCCCACCGGCTCGGCCATTACCTCGTCAGAGGAAAACAGCCAAGACTGTTCCTCCTCGGTGCTCAGGAAGCTCATCCGCCGAGTCGAGCGGCCTTGTCATCCAAGATGCGAGTGTGGACCGTGTGTCGGGGAGTACCTCCGACGGAGCAGCGTCGCATTCCGCTGCACCAACCTCGGCAGGCCAACCCGCCGAGTTAGCTGCGTCGCCGACCCAGCCGGTCGCTCCTCTAGCGTCCTCATTGTCGATGAGCACTTCTCCAGCGATAACAGTACCGAGCTCGTCCTCGGTTGTGGTTTCGATTGTTCCCCCAGTCTCTACGCCGAGTCCGGTGGCTCCATACGGGACTCCTGTATCATTGCCAGCTCAACTTAGCTCGGCTAAGGGCCCACCGCAAGTACCGCAAGTGCCGTCGAGCTCGGTTGCTCGTCTCTTGGCCTGCAAAGGTCGTCCCGTAGCATCATCTCGGGCTGCAGCCATTTCCGCCGGGTTGACGTCTCCATCCGGCCGCCCTCTCCGTACTGCTGCAGCAACTGCCCGCCAGGTTAACGCTCAGTTGCTGGAGAACCTTGGAACTTCGGATAATGTGGTACTTGGTCTCGATGGTGGATCTACAGGTCCCAAGTCCATTCCGCCGAGTTCAGTTGGGTCTCTTTCGCACCCACTAGAATTCTCAAGTGACTCGGCTGACGACGATCAAGCAGCCGAGGCCAGCTCGGCGAATACGGCTTCGGCCACTACGAGTAATGCCCCGGTCAGTTCTGCTTCCAGCCTGGCCCTTTCTCGTCTCGCTCAGCTCTTCGGCTCTGATGACGAGAGCAATGATGACGACAATGGCTCCGACTCGGCTGATGTGTCTGCTGTGTCTACGGTAGTCTCTTCTCCGCTTCCTCCGCCTCACGGCAAGATCCAGAGCTATTTGGCCGCTGGCCAAGTTCCTCCTGGTCCGCCTCCGGCTCCTACCTCGGGAGGGTCTTCTCCTCAGGTGCCAACCTCGTCGAAGAAGCACCGGAAGAAGCACAAACACAAGCACAAGCGCAAACACAAGCATCGCTCATTGTCACCAAGTGATGGTTCGGACGATAGCGACTCGGCTCGTCCCAAGAAGAGACGGAAAGCCATTCCTGGCAAGTCCCAGGCGCAAGCGTCAGCGGTAGCCGAGTCTGGGGGTCCTGAATCTGGTCGAGCGGTTCTTTCGGGAACTTCCACAACGGGCTCCCAGGGATCTACCTCTCGCAACTCGGCTCTGACTTCCGACTCGGCTCCGCAGCCTACTAGCGTTGTTAGCTCGGCTCCGGCTTCTGACTCTACTCGGCGATCCGCAGAGGTGGCTCTCCCGGCTCAGCTGCAAGTTCCACTGGCGCAGCTCCGCACTAGAGCCATGCAGTCGACCTCAAGGGACTCGCGCATCACTCCTCAGCTGTCGAGGCTCCGGACCTTGCCGTTCTTCCATGCTGGCGCCGAGCGCTGTTGGGCTGGAATACTGAGCTGCCAATCTGGCCGAGTTCCTTTGGAGTCTTCTGGTGGTGCTAAGCCTCGTGTCCGCGCCACTCTCTCAACTCTGGCCGGAGTGCGTTCGTTCGTGGATGTGTTCAATCCTCGGCACCCTTTCCAGCAGTTACGGCGTATGTTGCCGGATCTCCCAACATTTTTCTCTCCGTCGGTTTTAGCCGAGGTTCGATCTCGGCTAGTTGGCCATACGCGGCCGTCATCGCTCATGGAGACCCTAGGAGATTTATGGGTGCGACTCAGGGGAGACCTTCCTGCATCGGGGTCCCCTAACGCGGCTGCTGACTTGGCTTCACATACTCGCTTCTTCGTGGCCATGTGCGAACGGACTCACTGGTTGGTTGAGGCTAGCGTTTTGATCGGGCTTCACCCTGCCTTCGACCCTAGCATCCCGCCGGATGAGCTTATTGCAGTCTACAACGTGTGGACTCAATATCGCATCGAGCGGAAACGCCGAGGTGACGCCTTGCGGGGTCTCATGGCGGCAGCTTCAGATGAGTTGTACTCGGCTGTCACAGCTCAGTCCAGTGGTGGACTACCAACTCCCCGAGTTGATACGGAGTTGTACTTCGACCCGTCAGTTCCGCTCTACCCTTTAGTGAACTTACCTTGGGTGCCGGACAGTGCTCTCTGGTCGGAGGAGGTCCTTGCAGTGGATCACCACGAACCTTGGCGGGCATGGTGGTTGTTAGACCCAGCCCGTCATCCGTTCAACACCTGCTTCCGACCTCGGAACCCCGAGTTTATGGTGTTCGCTCCCCACGGCATGGATCCTCGTGTTGTCGACGAGTCCATCGATGACGATGTGGATTTAGCCGAGCCGGATCCACCGCAGATCCCTGCTGGACTTCCTCCGCGAGAGAACTGGACCGGGATCTTCATCTTCGAGGATCTTGGTGGGACTACTCCCCGTCAAGCGTCGGATGACGGACTGGGGTCCCCGAACCTTCGGGGTGCGTCTCCAACGACTTCCTTGTTTGGTCCCGACTCCCCGGTTACCTCCGCTGGTACTCAATTGCCGACGACCGCCGACTCGGCTATTCCCAGTCCAGCTCGGTCGCCGAGCTCGGCTATTGAGATATTAGCCTCAGCAGCTCAGGCAGTCGCTGCCCAGCCACTGAATAGTCTTCCCTCAGGTGACTCGACTTCGTCGGATCCTTCACGGTTGCAGGAGATTTAAGTTAGGCTCCATCTTCATTTCTCTTCCATTTCGTAAATCATATAATCATATATAGTTTGATGCAGTAGCATTTCGCCCAGCTCAGCCTGCTATCTTCACTGACCTGGCCGAGTTCTTCCAGTGCAAAGAATTGTTATTCTTCATCTGCAACTTGCACCATTTGCAGACGATTGTCCCGTTTCTTCTGGCGTAAATAATCAAAGAGTAATCCTCCACAAGACAAATTCGATAATGGTTCCCAACTCGGCTCTTCATAACCGACCCACTTCACTTTGAACCTTCGCTCATTCCTTGATGTACTGGTGGATAGTGGTAACTCGTCATCCAAAATGGCCTCAACTTCATACTGACTGGCGCCTTCGTCAGGTTCCCAGCTGGCTTCTGGGAGCAATTCCTCGTCAAAGTCGAACCGTTGATCTTCTTCGAGCTCGGCTACAAGCCGAGTCGTGGGTCTCTTCTCGGCGCCAACCACTTTCTTCAACCGAGACACATGGATCACCGGGTAGAACCTATATCCGCTCTTGTCTGGCAATTCCAACTCGTATGCGAACTCCTCGACTTTCCTCTTCACTCTGAATGGGCCATGCCATCTGTGCGCGAGTTTCTTAGTGAGCCCTTGCTTCACTCGTTCCATGAACAACCACACTTGGTCACCTTCCTTGAACAGCGACCTCGTAGACTCAGCAGTGGTTCCCATCGACTCGGCGGCAGCTTCAACCGACTCGGCTGGCGCTCCCCCCGACTCGGCGGTTTCTGAATTGCTTCTAACCTGAGGCGTGGCTCGCTGCTCAACTCGGCTCAGCGACTCATTATGCTCTTTCGCTCGGCGGGCTTTCTCCTTCAACTGGTACTCGGCTGCTAGACGTAATGCAACTTCTCTTTGTCGGTTTGCTTCTCAGCGCCACTCGGCTGGGGCGGCCAAATCAACTGAGCTATTTTGACCATGCCTAACTGACTCCGTCATAGCTTTCATCGTTGACCGCGCATCCCAACCATGTACCAAGTAAAATGGAGTCTCCTGCCGAGTAGAGTCCCTCGAGTTGTTGATGGCGTATACCATCTTCTCGGCTATGTCATCCCAGTCCGCCTGTAGTGGATCTTCTACGTAAACCCGTACTGTCTGGATCATTGTTTTGACTGATCGCTCTTGTTGACCGTTGGCTTGTGGTCTGTAACTCAGCGTGGCTCTTGACCTTGACTGCATCATTTCTGAGAACTTCTGGAACACCTCACTCATGAACCTGGGGTCTCTGTCATGACGAACCAGGGATGGAGCACCAAACCTCCGGAAGACATTTTCTTCAAATACTTTCGCCACTTCCAATGCCCCTGTCTCGGCCATTGCCTTCGCTATCACGAACCCCGTGAAGTGATCTTGAAACAGTAATAGAGCTGTGTTGCCCCGCCGAGTTCGTGGGAGCGGTATTACAAAGTCCATCGACACAATATGGAATGGTCGGTCTGATACGATGTTGCCGGGGGAATACCCTCTGAGCTGAGGCTTGCTCTTGCTGGTACAACAATCTTCGCATGACTGAACGTGCCGCACCACATCTGCATATAACCCAATCCAGTAGTCAGACTTGACTCGGTGGTAGGTCCCCACAATCCCTTGGTGACCTCCTTCCACCGAGTTATGGCAGTTCTGCAGGACTTCATCGACCATGGTGGTTGGAAATACTAGCCTAAGATTTTAAACTCGGCTCGTCATCTCCACCTCGTCGGCGGCTTCGACTATGACGGTATAGCAGTCCACCTTCGCAGAGTACAAAGTCGTCAGCCACTTTACCGGCATTTCTAACTCGGCGGAATGACAGTTGACTCAGCTCGCCTCTCAGGTAAGCTTTAAGATCTGCCCACCGTAGCTCTTCATCTTGAGCTTTGACAATGCGTCGTCGTCGTTCAGCTTGGATGACCGCCGGGTCAATATTATCGGCGGTTGACGCCTTTGAGGCGTTCAACTCGACTTCGCCTCCTTGTGAACTCGGCTGTGTGTCCCCGAACTCGGCTTCACCACTGGTTTCAATTCGCCTAGCTGGCTGACGCCTTTGGATCTCGAGTTCACTGTTCAGGTCGGGTTCCGTCGCTTCCGGCTGAGTCAAGTCTTCCTCGTTTACTAGTACCGGCTGGTTTATTTCTTGGTTCTCGTCATCTTTGAAACGGACTCGGCGTGCTTGACTACGAGTAATCGGGCACGCTTTCGGACCTTCCTCGCAGTTATTAGTGTCATCACCGGCCGTATACAAAATTTCTGGGATCCGATTCAGCGTCTTCAACTCGGCTTTTCGTTCAGCGTTCAGAACTACTCGGCTAATTTGGGTTTCCAATGCTTCTGTGGCCATTGAGTCGGCAGCCGAGTTGTATAGTCGAATCACATGTAGGTACTTGACCGAATTCAATTTTTTGTCAATTCTTTGTGGTGTGCCAACTCGACTTGGAGCGTTCCCTTCTTGCAGGCTATCACCCCCATGGATTGCTGGATTGCAAGCCGCGAGTCGCCCACGATCACCAAATCTGTCACATCACGGTCGATAGCTGCTTTCACCCCATTGTTCATCCCCGTGTACTCGGCTAAATTGACCGTGGTCGACGAGAGATACGCACTCGCAGCGATCTCAATGTCCCACTCAGGTAAACGCCACAATATCCATGAACAGCTGCCATAGCCGCCATTCTTTTCCGTCTTCGCCGATCCATCAAAGGACAGTACGTGCCCTTTATAATGCCTTGGTAGTTTGGCATACAGGAGCTCAGGGTCCAGTCGGACCGTAGCCGAGTTCTTCGACGGCGGGGCGATGTGCTCCAGTGACTCGTCTAACCCCACATGCGGGGTTATTGACGCTTGCAACAATTGGACGAAGTCGACATCGCGTTCTCGCACTCTCTTTATCTTCAGATGGTAGGGTGACAATAGTACAGCGAAACTTACAGCTCGGCCATATAACGACGTGGACTGGAAAACCCATTCTAAAGTTGAGAACCGGGTGTACACATGTAGTACTTTGCCTGCCAGCAATGTATGGCATATTTTCAGTAGCTGGAGTAACGCTAACACTTCTTTCTCAGCTGGGTGATAATTAACTTCATTTTCCTTCAACACCCTGCCACAAAATCGTACAGGGTGCAGCTTATCGTCATGCGTCTGCATCAGTGTGCTGTTTAATGCCCAATTATTGGCAAAGAGCATGATGTGAACCTCTTTAGCCGAGTCGAAATGGCGCAAAATTGGTGCAGTTGCCACTCGGCTTTTTAGCTCGGCGAAAGCTGCTTGGGCGGCCGACAAGTCTTTGTTACCGTCGAAATCACTGTCCTTCAGCTGATAGAATACTGCCCCATACACAGCCAGGTTCTGAATGAACCTGCCGTAGTAGTTCAATGCCCCTAGAAATGCTTGAATGCCTTTCTTCGATTTCGGAAATGGAAGCTCGGCTATTGCAAGAGTTTTCTTGGGGTCAGCTCGTATTCCCTCGGAGGTTACTTCATGTGACAGGAAATCAACCTTGGGCTGCACAAATATGCTTTTCGAAAAGCTGACACTGATCCTGCACTCGGCTAGCCGAGTCAGCAGCTTATCCATGTATCAAGACATTCGTCGAAAGTTACTCCACCAAAGCAAATATCATCCACAAATGACCGCCGTGTAAATACGGGCGTCAAAACCGATTGGTCGGGTTCTCCACACGTGAACATATCGCCCTCAGGGCTGTCAATCAATTCTTGGAGCGGATCGAGCTCGGCTAGAGCTCGGTTGTTAGCCGCAAATTTGGTCAACGAACTCGGCGGTTGAGTTGGGTCACCCCTTGACTCTGTCGCCGAGTTGCCGCTACTTCTTCTGCCGGCGGATCCTTCTAGCGAACTCCGACCATCCACCTTTCGGTTGGACATACCCCCATAATGCGTTATCAATCATTCTTTGGTATATCATGGGGGCATTCTTCAATCCAAACGGCATACGTAACCATTCAAAGTGTCCTAAGGCACACACAAAAGCTGAGATCCGCCGAGCTCGGCTGGTCATCATCACCGCCCAAAAACCACTAGCTGCAAAACCACAGGTATTTCTCCAATTCCGAAAGTAAATCATCCACTAATGGCATCGCATATTCCATAATCATCGTAATTGCATTCACCTTCTTGTAGTCGATACACAATCTGATATCCGCACCGTTCTTCTTGAGAACGATAACGATGGACGAGGCCCACGGACTCTTCGAAAATGACACCAATTTCGCTCGTAACAGTCCCTTGAGCAACTCGTATAGTGGTTTCAGGTACTTTAGTGCTACCCGCCGAGCTCGCTGCTTGATAGGCGGGTGGTCACCCACATCAATATCACACACTACTCCGTAAGCTGGCGGAGGTAAGGCGTTACCACTGGATATCATTATCTGCTCATTCCGTTTCAGTAGCTCAGTCAGCCGAGTTGCTTGCTCAGGAGTGTGAGCTGAACATTTCACATTATTTCCATTGTAGTCAAGTTTGATAGGCACTTCCTCACTGAGATCAGGTAGGAAAGCTAATTCATGAGCGTAATCCTCCAGATGAAGCGTCTCTCCTTTCCTCTCATAGTGGGTGAACCGATGATCGGACTCGGCTACCAGTTCATCATCGTTAGTACTTGCTGCTGCAGCAAGATATCGCAGCCGAAGGTCTTCTTCAGGGTTGTTAGCCACTGCATCATGGGTCGTTTCCAGTACATCAGGGTCGGCTTTGGCCTCATTAGCCGAGTCGGCCTGACCTTCCAAACAGGGTTCAGGCATATCCAGCCGAGTCAGGTCAGACTCCGCATCTCTTCCTTCCGTCCTGACGTCTTGTTGAGTGCGACATTCACCCGGCGGCTCCATAGCCGAGTTAATTCTTTCCAACTCGGCTAACCCATCTTGATCATCCGAGTAAATTCCCTTCGACTCGGCTACAGCTTCCTGTGCATCAGTCGCCTTCTTCTCGGCATCCACAGCAGCCCAGCGCTCGGCGCACGTTAACTGTTTTCCCCTTTTGGCCTCAGGCGGTCTCTCCTTCACCCCTTTGGGCCAGTGATACGGTTTGCGTTCAACAGCTGGTGGTTGTCGGGATAGCCAGTCTGCGTACAGCTCCTGTTCTTTGTACAGCAAATCCTTGTCGATGCTGATTCGTACGCGAGTACTTGCCAATCCCGGTACTTAGCCGAGTTCAATCGCACGTACCCTTCAGGCGGCAGCATTCCATGCGGTACCCATATTACTACCGGGAAATGTGCAGGACACCACACCGATGTTGGCTGTGTACTAGTCAAATAGACCCTGGTTGCCTTGCCTTTGGCATTCATCACTATGGTGGGTATCCAATCATCTGTTCGCCTCACCCAAAATTCATGGGTCAACTCACTCGGCTGCCTGCGACGGAGTCTGAACTCGGCTGTTGCACGGTCTGACAGGCATACTGCTTCCGTAGGCCCATCTGCAGTCTGCAACCCATATGTTTGGTCATCTGTGTCTTTTAATGACCGTAGCAAGGGCACCACTACTTCATCGGGTAGCTTAGCCGCCGAGTTGTAGAGATCCAGCCGAATTCCTGCGGGGATCATGAAGTCGGTGCCTAGAATGAGGTCAACCCCGGCGTGATGAGGCATTATCCATGCTTCAAATTCATAAACCACTTCCCAGCCGAGTGTAACCTTCACCAACGCTTTGTGGGTCGTCGACACCTTGTCTTTACCGATCCCTTGGATATCAATCTGTTGGTCTTGGCTGGCGTACTGCTTCAATCGCAATTTTCTAGCCAGTGTAGAACTCACCGCCGAGACGTTTGCTCCAGTCAAGCAATATCTTCACTCGCCTATCATTCACAGCGCCCATTACGAGTGCGCGCATCCGAACTCGGCGGTCAAACTTCTGTGACGACCACCAGCCGAGTCGCTCACCCCGAAGTAACTTCACCACTCGCGGTCTCTGTGTCACACCATCATACCGCCGAGTCGCCGCTGCACTCACCATCGCCGAGTCGTCTTCATCCGACTCCTCGGATTCACGTTCATTACCGTCGCTATCACTCATTCCTTCGTCCGTCCCAACCGATCCCTCGGGCCATCCTGCTCCCCTACGAAGGCGAACACGAAGTTCGCCTCCACCACAGGTTCAGCTGACTGTGGCAGCCCGGAAAATTCCAACCCAGTCAGTGTTGGCGGGCTGCCGAGTTTAAATCACTCGGCGTGTAGAGATCTTGGAGTTCTTCGGGGACTTTGGACTTGTCAACGTTATTCTTGACGAAGGAAGCCAGCTTTTCATATCGGCGGAAGAGTTCACATTGGCCGACTTCGTGGACTTGTTTGCAGAACTTGCAACGCCTCCGACAAAAGTGAGCCGAGTGGCCCATGCCTCCGCAAGCCGCGCAAGGCCCATATTGCTGGCGCTCCCTCGAGGTGTATCGATGATCTCGTCCTTCAGTCGGTCCTCTAAATGGTCTAGCCGAGTTCCTCGGGGTCCTAGCTGAGTCGCCTCGGTCATTGGTGAACCCGGCATCGACGTAATCTGTGTCATCTTCCGACTCGGCGTCTTCATCCTGATCATATGCGCTGTATCCGTCCGAGTCTTCAGAATCATACAGCTCGGCGTCTCGGCTTAGTTGGCCACGGCCTGTTTCAGTGTGTCCTGTTGATCCGTAAAGTTCTTCGACGACGTAGTCCGCAGTATTTATCCGTCGATCCCGACTCTCTTCTCGGCGTCGATCGCCTCTACGGTCTTCTCGGCGTACGTCTCTCTTGTCATCTCGGCGGCCGTCGCGTTTGTCATCTCGGCGTCGATCGTTCCGTCGGTCATCTCGGCACATTTCATCTCGGCTTCTCCCTGAGACTAGCCGATCTCGTTGTTTCTTCCGCTTTTCGCCCAGAATCTTCTTGTTGAGGATCTGCTCGACTCGGTGGATATCGTTTAGCTGAAGCGGGTACAGCGTGTCCATGATGTCATCGTCACCGCAATTCAGAAGGAACTGCTCGACATGGTCGGCAGCATCGGCCCCACCACGCTCATACTGAATTTTCGCCGTTCGTGCATACCCATTTAGCCGAGTCAAGAAATCGCAGATCGTCTCTTTATCCTTACGCTTAGCCGAGTAGTATCGCGCCCTGGCCGATTGGTCAAATTGTGAGCAGTAGTAATCCAGGAACGCCTCGCTCAGCAGGTTCCACCGCGTTTGGGTCTTCCTCGGGAGTTGGCGATACCAACCTTTCGCTGTTCGGCCTAGGCTGAGCGAGAAGGGTTCGCACCAAGAGTCTTGGGACATACGTGTGCCTTTCATCTCGTAGATGAACCTCTTCAGCCACTGTAGCGAGTCATCGGATCGATACCGCCGGCCGTCGAACTGGGCTATCTTGTCCAAGGAAACATGCGACCTCAATTCCAGATACTGGGATCCTCCCTGATCACCCCTGTCGTTGCTGAGGTGATAGATCTGGTCTTTGACTGTTTCGTCTCGGCTTGGGCGGTAACCATGGTCATCGCCGGAATCTTCTTCCGCTTCAGCCGAGTTGTCTTCTTCGGATTCCCACTTATTTCGTCCTAGCTGAGTTCGATTCTTCTTCGGACTCAGCATGCGTGAGTCTTCGAAGTACGGCGTCCCCGCTATCGCCCGAAACCGCTCACCTTTCTTCGTCTCGGGGGTCTTCATCGTCGTGATCTTACTTGGATTCGTCGCTGGTTGACCATCCTTGGGGTCCTTCAGATATGGAGTCTTACTCGACTTGTCGCCGAGTTGATACCCTGCTCCGCCGAGTTGGGAACCACCGTCTGAAGCTGTCAACAGCCGAGGTTTGATCTGCACTCCGAAAGCCTTTCTCAGCTTTCCCCTCCAGCGTAACAGCTCCACGCTAGCCAAGTCAAGATTCCAATCACTCAGAATCCACGGACTCGGCCGACTGGTGACTCGGAAGCCCATTGCTTTTAACAGCAATATTGTCGTCTCGGCTACTTCCGCGGTGTCGGACCACTCCATTGGCCCAGCCAGCAAAGGTCCCAATGATGGCCATCTCGCCTGCGCCAACGCAACTGGGGCGAATAACTTCATCCATTCACTATCTCTCATCATCTCTCCACCGAGTTGCGCTAACACCTTGTTTGCACTCGGCGTATCCGCATTTCGTGTCGCTCTCGGAACAAGGGGCGGACGTTCCCCTTGAGCGACACCTTGATCTTCGTCGTCCGCATCTTCACCGAACTCAGCAGCCAGGTTTCGCTCCACCGGACGCGGAACTCCCATCCGGCCAACTTGGAGCGATAATTCCCCAACTTCGCCGAGTAGCTCGGCTGTCGTCTTCACGTAGCCGAGCTCGGCTTTTTCTTTATAGTCTTCATCATCCTTCTCTTCATCACTTGCATGACCTTGGGCATCCTCCTCCTCAAACTGGACACTGCGAGATCCGTCCGCCGTCGCGTCCATCGTCATCGCAATAGCCGAGTCCGCCGAGTCGGCAAAACTCGCCGCGCTTATCCCCGCGTGGGGAGAGCCCTTGGCCGTCGCCGGGCTATCTTCACGTGGCGTGCTTGTTCCCTTAGTCATTCTTCTTCTTCTCTCTTCTTCTTGTTTGCTCGAAACTTGGTTACCTTGGTACCTGCGAAAAACAAGCGCACCCCTGTTCCCGGGTCGTGGCACCAGTTGTGGTGTTGCAGAACGCACAAATCCGTCAGATGTGGGTAAATAGAACGCAACCACAACAATCGCCGAGTTAGGTCGGCGTTTGTTGGCCTGCGCTGGGTTGTCCCCTAGCGGTTCGGCCCTTCCGGGACAGCTGGTGTCTCGCTTCCGCTGAGTTCCAACCAACCAAGCCAGCCAATAATACGTTATCCCGTGCCCTCCACCAAAGGATGGACGACGGCGCGTTAGCGCTTTTACGGGTCGCCGAGGCAAAGGCTACTCGGCTGAAAGAGTAACGGTACCCGGGCTGTACGGTATACCGACCCGCCGAGCTCGGCGGGGTTTGTTCTTCGCGCTTGGCGAGACACGCCCTTCCCCGGGCCAACCTAATCTCTTGGTGCTACCAGTCAGAACTCTACAAGCTATGCCTCTCGAGTTCTGACGGCAGACATAATCCGGCCCGTGCAGGGACTTACCGGAAGAGTGTACACGTGTTCTGGACCTAGAAAATTCTGCTCTGTTTAATACTAGGGGCTTAAGCCCCTTTTCTGATTCCTAATTGGTTCCTATACAAATATCTAGTGAAATAGAGTCGTTATAGATCTTGCCGACCTTTCAACCCAGTCGAAGCGACTGTCCCCGGCTCTCCCGATGGTCGTTAGTCCTTGCGCCAGGTCGCATCTTCTTCCGGTAGCTCTGAAGGTGCCACAGCCGAGTCCGTACCGTAGACCACCGCTCCTAAGCTGCTTTTAAAGCCGAGTTCTGGTGCGTCGCAATCTTGTACCGTAGACCATGGCTCCTTAGACTCAGCCAAGGGCCAAACTTGATGTTCACTACATCACACTACGGTGTTAATAGCGATTTAGGTGTATAGATCTAGGATGGTTGATAATATCTAGATAATATATTGGCTAGATCCAACCTCCTAGTATCTTACCCTAAGTGCAGATCCAAGATCTCGGTATTAATTGCTTAGCCGGTAGATCTTCGGTTTCTCAACGATCAAGATCGCGCTATAGGAAGCGCCAAGTAATCAAAGGACCCCGCGTAAAGGGAAATCAACACGAAAGGAATTTCTACAAGGCCGGATCCAGATCTAGGCCGCCGGATCCAAGCTCGATCTAATCGCTTGGACTCCGGATCTACTACTGGCGAGTGGTGTGAAGGCTCCCACGCTACTCTACGACCCCAACGTCACGCCAAGACGTTCAACTAACACAGATCGTGCAACTTAGCAGTCACCATGAGAGGAAGATCCAGTCCAACCGACGGGTACACAAGGTGAGCAAGTTCAGCAGATCACGGATCATCGGAGGACCCCCTTCGTTAGTCGGTGTCTGGGCATTGGTGCGAAGTCGAATCCAGCAACCTCGCAGATTTTGCTGATCCCGCTACACCACATTGAGGCCGCTAGGTGTGTGCTACTTGCACCACACCGAATTCCTCTTAAGGAATTCACAAGTCTCCGGAAGAAACCGGAAGACCGTGGTGGGATCTTCCCCGTGTGGGGGTACCCTTGGGTACAGCCCGAGAACACCACAACCCAGACCCAGGCAGAGGACCTGTTCTGGAGATGGGTTTCTCTAAAGAACTTTACAGTTCAGGAGTTGAAAGAACTCCGAGAAGATCGCCTGCTGTCCTATGTCTTGGACCAGCGCGATCTTCGTATTGAGTTTGCTCACTTAGTCGCTAAGCGGCAACTCCACTCCGTCATGGAGGGACTTAGACAGCGGTCTAAGTCCAGCGCTCAAGACGAGCACGGGTACGGTTTCGTCAACCCAGGGACCGTACACCGTAAGGCGGCTAAGAAGCCGCGGACTACTTACGCCCCGGCTGTTGATCCCAAATCTCAACAGCCTTCGGGCAGTCAACCCGGAGCCGGTCTTCCGGCTCCCACGAGTTCTGTGACGAGGGGTAACCCCGCCACTTCACAAGCAGCTGGCGCTTCCCAGAGTGCCGCGGCTCGTGGACGACCCACTCCACATGGTAGTGGAGCTCGCCGTTCCGGTCAAGGAGGACAGGAGGAGCTCTCGCACGCGTTTGAGTACGCGGCTCCTTCTCAGCCGTATCCTTCAGGACCCTCAACTTCGGGTCGGGACTCTGTCGGGTCCCTATTAAGCGACGAGGTCCGTCAGCTTCGAGATCGCGTCTATGCGATCGAGATAGCCCTTGGGCTTGGACCTGGTGGTCAGGCTGCCTCTCAGGCTGGCAAGCCGGGTGCCCTTGAGGTCCTTCGTCAGGACTTGGACGCTCTTGGTCGTGAGACTCATGAGCTCCATGGGCGCGTTGACCGCCGAGCTCCGGCTGCTGCCTTGAAGGAGCTCCGTCGAGGCTTAGAGACTCTAAGCCATGAGGTGCATGGTCGGATGCCCTCTTATGAGCCGCAGGGGTACTCGTACCACTCGGCTTATGGGTATAGTTCTTACCTAAGTTCTTCCCACTCGGTACCGTCATACCCTTCGTATGACTCGCGTGGGTACCAGCCTGCGTTCCATTCGCAGGCTTCGACACCGGTAGCTCCGGTTGTCCAGAGAGCTCAGCCTCGTTTCGAGGAGGTGAGTTCTCACCTTGGTCTTCCTCCGTCCGAGAAGGAAGACCCAGCGAATCGTGATACCGCTTAAGACGCCCCACGTAGAACGTCGGGTGCGTCGCCATTGACTTTGGGAGGTCAATGGTATACGCCGCGCCATGTCTGGCCAGGACCGCAAAGGGTCCGATGAAGCGGTGCTTCAACTTGTTGCTCTTTACAGAGCTAACACCTTTAGCGGTAGGTTCTTAGCGTCTAGTAGGACTAAGTCCCCTTTCCTAAACACGTTTAAGTTTCCTCTACTTTTTGTGTCAGAGTACTCCTTTTGTTTGTCTTGGGCTAACGCCATTGCGTCTCTAACCCGGCTGATTAGCGTCAGCCTGTTGTCTATAAATGATGACAACTGTCTTTTCAAAGACTCTGGCTCGATCTCCGAGACCTGGGAGGAAAAGGCTTTCCGAACCTCTCCCCACTTACGATGGAGGCCGCGGTGCCTCCCCGCAAGGTTAGCGGCACCTGGGGGTGTCGTAACCCATTCAAGTAGAACGGGTAACCCCGTTGATGCGTGTACCGCATTGTTGAGTGCAAACTCAACCATAGGCAGCTGGTCCGACCAGGACCGAGGTGCTTCCGCACAGATACTGCGCAGAGTATCTTCGAGCACGCGGTTGACGCGCTCCGTCTGACCATCCGTCTGCGGATGGTCCGCAGTTGACATCGTCAACTTAGTTCCCAACAATTGGAACAGGGTGTCCCAGAACGCCCCTGTGAAACGCGGATCTCTATCCGAGACTATGGTTTCTGGTAGACCATGATAGCGGAACACGCTATCTAGGAACAGCTGTGCAGCTTGTTTCCCGGTGACCTTGTCACGAACCGGAGCAAGATGCATCAACTTGCTCAAACGGCAGACAAACACCAAAATGCCGGTGTTGCCCTTGTCATCGACCGGCAGGCCGAAGACGAAGTCGAGACTCATCGACTTCCAGCAATCCGCTGGTACAGGTAGGCTCTGCAGTGGAGCCGAGGCGTGGCCCGAAGGCTTCACCCTCTGACATGTTTCACATGTATTGACATAGTGTGCCACCCACTTGTACATGCGGGCCACCAAAATGTCTGAGAGACCATTTGGTAGGTCTTCTCCCGGCCAAGATGGCCACTTATCGGCGCATCATGCGCCTCTAGAAGTATGTCATACTTCAGATCCTCGTCGTTTGGAACGACAACCCGAGGAGGATCTCTAGGGTCTACTCTGTAATGGAGTAACCCATCGGCCAGCTCATAACGATGGAGCTGCGCCCGCTGTCGAGGCGAAAGCCTGTCGACTTTGGCGTCCTTGCCATCGGACAAGAACTGCACCAGGGGTGTGTAGTTCTCGTCCCCTTGATACGCCAAGCGTATCCGATCGTATAGATCTGTCGTGACCCGACTGACATGAGCTAGCTCATAGTCAGGTCGACGCGACAATGCATCGGCAAGCACATTCAGCTTGCCCGGCTTGTATTCAACGCGGAAGTTGTATTTTGCGAAGAATGATAGCCACCTCGCCATTCGCTGCGATAAGTGCGGCGAATTGGTGGCAGTCCTCAAGGACGTGTGATCAGTGTAGATCGCAAAGGGCTTTGTGCCCAAGAGGTGAACTCTAAACTTGACAAGAGCGTACTTCATTGCAAGTAGCTCCTTGTCGTGAACGGGATAGTTCCGTTCGGCAGCCTTCAGCTGCCTGGACTGGAAGGAGATGACACGTTCATGTCCTTCCTCGTCCTTCTGCAATAGCGCACAGCCTATTGTATAGTCAGAAGCGTCACAGACGACGCTAAATGACTTGTTCTCGTCCGGCAAGGTCAGGACTGGCGCTTGCTGTAAGCTCGCCTTGATGCTATCAAAAGCATCTTGGTGCTGTCGCTCCCAGACCCAGTCGGCATCTTTCTTTAAGAGATCCGACAAGGGTCGAGCTAGATCAGCGTACCCTGCGCTGTACTTGTGAAGATAGTTGGCTAAGCCCAACCACTTCCGGAGGTTCTTTTGCGACCTCGGGGTCGGCCAACCCGCTATGGCCTTGACCTTCCCTGGATCGGCGCGTACGCCGACCCTGCTGACAAAGCAGCCGAGGGCCTTTATCTCCTCAGCTGCAAATACGCACTTGTCGATGTTGGCATAGAGGTTGTGGCTCTCATGACCTCAAACACTCGACGGAGGTGCTTCAATGCACCTCCATAGCCGTCTGGCCATCCTCGGTACGGCTATGGACGAATATGTCGTCGAAGTACGTCTGTGCGAACGTACGCAATGGTCTAAACAATTGTGTGGCAAGCGATTGAACGTCGCTGGGGATTCGATAGCCCTTGTGGCATCACTAGCCCTCTCAGAGCATCCCGCTCGGGTGCTCACTGCGGGTGAGAGAAGGTCACTCTCCCGCATCAGGATCTGGTAGTATCCATCTACCAGATCCAGGGCACTGTACAGCGTACAGCCCGACATGTTGTTTAGCAACACATCTTGCGAGGGATCGGCGTCTGCGCCGGTACCGTCGCATTGTTCAGCTTGTTGTAAGCGCGAACCAGACGCCACTTCCCGTTCGGTTTACGAACGCAGAAGGTTGGCGTCGAGTGCGGGGACTTCGACTCCCGCACCTGCCCGACTTCGCCTTCTCGGCGAAGAAGGCATCTATGACCTCGCACTGCTCGCGAGGTAGAGGCCACTGCCTCGTGACACATACTTTGTGCCAGGCACGAGGTCAATCTCGTGCCGAACTCCCCGATCCGGCGGGAGTTGGGATGGTGGGTGCTTCGACACCACATCCGAGTATTCCTTCACAAGAGGATACACTGGATCCTCCGGGTTCTTGAGAATCTCAGAACCCAAGCGCGTTGCGCGCTGCTTCGTGAACCCCTCCAGGACGTCCTCGTCCATTACGGAGGAAGAGTTCAAATCTTCAGGAGAGGTCTCCGGCTTCAGGAGCACTATCTCCACATCTCTCCGGCCTTCAACTCGGCCAGGAAGTCCTTCATGGACAATTCCTCGAGGTTCAGCAGTGCTGACACCTCTGGCAGTGCCTCCAGATGGACGGCACCTGCCCTCCATTGACGACCGGACACGCCGTCGAAGACATGGCATTGCTCTTCGACCGACCGTGCCGGTGGAGTCTCAGACTCCGAGTGTGGTGCTTGGTTATCCACACGGGAGGTGTTCAACGACACCTCCGCCCTCGTACTGGTCTTCTTGACCCCGCGTGGAACTCGTTACCCACGCTAGAGACGCACGCTGCGCTCTCAATCTTCTCGGTCTCTTCGACCCTTCGTGGAACTATGTTACCCACGCCGGAGGCGCTCTCAGCGTCCTTTTCAGCAGCCTCTGCTGCTTGCGGACCTATGTTACCCGCTTGCGGAACTACGTTACCCGCTGTGGACCTATGTTACCACTTGGACCTATGTTACCCACACAGGAGACGCCTTTAGCGCTCTCCTCAGCAGCCTCTGCTGCTTGCGGGCCTATGTTACCCGCCTGGTCAGTGCCGTCCGGCACTGCCACAGTCGAAGCCCATACGGCGCGACGACGCTCAGCGTTGGGACTTGCCGTCGTGGCAATCCCACACGCTTGGCAATGAGCCTTGGTCTCATGACCGATTGCGAGGCTCATCGCAACATCTTCGTTGGAGTCCGTGACTCCCAGTACTTCTTCGGGCGCATAAGCGCCTTGGCGACCATCTCTGGCGCCCCAGTCCCGACAGAGGTGGGAACATTACTCACCAAAGCTCTGTCGGAGACTGCAGGCCGGCTAGCCCAATGGCTTGCCGCGCCAATCGATCCAGGGCTCGTGCTTTTCGAGCCACGGCATGCCCAGGATCAAGTCGTACTTGTCATGTCTAGGACAAGGAACGACTCCGTGCTGTCAAAGTCCTCAAATTACAGCCAGGTCCATACGGACCCCAGGTACGTTAACACCGTACCATCGGTCAGTCTCACCGAGACTGGCCCCTGCCTTCGCTTTCACGCAAAGCGTCGGCATACTTGTCGCCATTCCGGCGACCGTCTGGCGTCGAGCAAAGTTCGTCGACGCCCCAGAGTCAATTAGGGACTCTGAAGGGATCTCCGTATCCCCGTACACTTGCGTGTACCACGAGCAGTCTGCCGCTGCTCTTCCTCGTTTCGAGAGCACCCAGGCTCTCAGGGGCTAAGCCTCCATGGCGTGCGCCGTCCGCACTCCTACCATGGGGACTTAGATCTCCCCCAGTATTCTTGGCTGACTTGTAGGAGCCACAGAGGATTCAGGTAGTCAATCTACCCGCGTAGGCGTGGATTGACTACAAGTGCTACCAAGTGTGACGGGGTCACACGAGCACCTTGCTTGAGGAAAGCGTGGCTATTAAGAGTATACAAACTCTAAGTGAACGGCGGTTCACTAGTCCCTGGTTGAGAGGACTTAATAGCCAGTTTAGTCGTAAGTTTTAGATTAATTGATTTTTAGTTAATTAGCTGTAATACAAATTACTAATTAACTATAATTTAACCTTAATATGCATATAAAAGGTAGGTCAAATTCGATTGGTTGGCCCTCAGCCACCTAGACCTACGTGGGAGTAGTGTGGTCCACGATGCGGCTCTCATCTCGACTGAGCGACTTCGGGTCGCTTTCGCACTATCCAACTTGGGAGGTGAAGCGAAGACCTGGGCGTACACGCGCGAAGCGACAACGCCGGGTTGTTTCACAACCTGGGCTCAGCTGTGTCAACAGCTTAGAGCCGTCTTCCTTCCGGCGAACTACGAGTATCGCCAGCGCTCGCGCTTCCTTGCCTTGCCTGTAAACAAGGGAAGCGTGAGCTGCATGAGTACATCCAGGAGATGCGAGTACTCGCTGCATCGACGTCTGCGCCGGTACCCTCGCATTGTTCAGCTTGTTGTAAGCGCGAACCAGACGCCACTTCCCGTTCGGTTTACGAACGCAGAAGGTTGGCGTCGAGTGCGGGGACTTCGACTCCCGCACCCTGCCCGACTTCGCCTTCTCGGCGAAGAAGGCATCTATGACCTCGCACTGCTCGCGAGGTAGAGGCCACTGCCTCGTGACACAATACTTTGTGCCGGCACGAGGTCAATCTCGTGCCGAACTCCCCGATCCGGCGGGAGTTGGGATGGTGGGTGCTTCGACACCACATCCGAGTACTCTTTCACAAGAGGATACACTGGATCCTCCGGGTTCTTGAGAATCTCAGAACCCAAGCGCGTTGCGCGCTGCTTCGTGAACCCCTCCAGGACGTCCTCGTCCATTACGGAGGAAGAGTTCAAATCTTCAGGAGAGGTCTCCGGCTTCAGGAGCACCATCTCCACAATCTCTCCGGCCTTCAACTCGGCCAGGAAGTCCTTCATGGACGATTCCTCGAGGTTCAGCAGTGCTGACACCTCAGGCAGTGCCTCCAGATGGACGGCACCTGCCCTCCATTGACGTCGGACACGCCGTCGAAGACATGGCATTGCTCTTCGACGACCGTGCCGGTGGAGTCTCAGACTCCGAGTGTGGTGCTTGGTTATCCACACGGGAGGTGTTCAACGACACCTCCGCCCTCGTACTGGTCTTCTTGACCCCGCGTGGAACTCGGTTACCACGCTAGAGACGCACGCTGCGCTCTCAATCTTCTCGGTCTCTTCGACCCTTCGTGGAACTATGTTACCCACGCCGGAGGCGCTCTCAGCGTCCTTTTCAGCAGCCTCTGCTGCTTGCGGACCTATGTTACCCGCTTGCGGAACTACGTTACCCGCCTGTGGACCTATGTTATCCACACAGGAGACGCCTACAGCGCTCTCCTCAGCAGCCTCTGCTGCTTGCGGGCCTATGTTACCCGCCTGGTCAGTGCCGTCCGGCACTGCCACAGTCGAAGCCCATACGGCGCGACGACGCTCAGTGTTGGGACTTGCCGTCGTGGCAATCCCACACGCTTGGCAATGAGCCTTGTCTCATGACCGATTGCGAGGCTCATCGCAACATCTTCGTTGGAGTCCGTGACTCCCAGTACTTCTTCGGGCGCATAAGCGCCTTGGCGACCATCTCTGGCGCCCCAGTCTCGAACAGAGGTGGGAACATTACTCACCAAAGCTCTGTCGGAGACTGCAGGCCGGCTAGCCTCAATGGCTTTGCCGCGCCAATCGATCCAGGGCTCGTGCTTTTCGAGCCACGGCATGCCCAGGATCAAGTCGTACTTGTCCATGTCTAGGACAAGGAACGACTCCGTGCTGTCAAAGTCCTCAAATTTTACAGCCAGGTCCATACGGACCCCAGGTACGTTAACCACCGTACCATCGGTCAGTCTCGCCGAGACCTGGCCCCTGCCTTCGCTTTCACGCAAAGCGTCGGCATACTTGTCGCCATTCCGCGCGACCGTCTGGCGTCGAGCAAAGTTCGTCGACGCCCCAGAGTCAATTAGGACTCTGAAGGGATCTCCGTATCCCCGTACACTTGCGTGTACCACGAGCAGTCTGCCGCTGCTCTTCCTCGTTTCGAGAGCACCCAGGCTCTCAGGGGCTAAGCCTCCATGGCGTGCGCCGTCCGCACTCCTACCATGGGAACTTAGATCTCCCCCAGTAGGGGGCCCTGCCCCTACTGGTGACCCCAGTTCTCCTGGCTCTTGGGTCGTGGTTTCTGCCACGGGCCTTCGAGCCCCTAGGTTTGGAAGGGATCTTCCTTTGCCCTCCCGCAGGACAGGCACGTTGCATGTGCCCGAGCTTCCCACATCCGTAGCAACGGATGGAGCTCTGTACGGCCGTACCCAGTTCCATGGGTACCGGCCGGTGCTAGCTCCGGCAGTTGGAGCTCCTTGCACTGCGCCTGATGACGCATTGTGGCCTTGCCACACCGACGTAGGAGTACGAGCCTGTCGGTGGCTGTACTCCTCTTGGAGGGCGATCTGGATCGCCTCCTCTATAGTGTTCGCATGCACGCGGAACAACTGTGTGCGGGATGGGCCCACCTTCAGGCCATCCATGAACACTGTCACCTTGATGTGTTCAGGTAGGTGGTTCCCCACCAGAGATGCAGCGAGTACTCGCATCTCCTGGATGTACTCATGCAGCTCACGCTTCCCTTGTTTACAGGCAAGGCAAGGAAGCGCGAGCGCTGGCGATACTCGTAGTTCGCCGGAAGGAAGACGGCTCTAAGCTGTTGACACAGCTGAGCCCAGGTTGTGAAACAACCCGGCGTTGTCGCTTCGCGCGTGTACGCCCAGGTCTTCGCTTCACCTCCCAAGTTGGATAGTGCGAAAGCGACCCGAAGTCGCTCAGTCGAGATGAGAGCCGCATCGTGGACCACACTACTGCCACGTAGGTCTAGGTGGCTGAGGGCCAACCAATCGAATTTGACCTACCTTTTATATGCATATTAAGGTTAAATTATAGTTAATTAGTAATTTGTATTACAGCTAATTAACTAAAATCAATTAATCTAAAACTTACGCTAAACTGGCTATTAAGTCCTCTCAGACCAGGGACTAGTGAACCGCCGTTCACTTAGAGTTTGTATACTCTTAATAGCACGCTTCCTCAAGCAAGGTGCTCGTGTGACCCCGTCCCACTTGGTAGCACTTGTAGTCAATCCACGCCTACGCGGGTAGATTGACTACCTGAATCCTCTGTGGCTCCTACAAGGTCAGCCAAGATACTGGGGGAGATCTAAGTCCCCATGGTAGGAGTGCGGACGGCGCACGCCATGGAGGCTTAGCCCCTGAGAGCCTGGGTGCTCTCGAAACGAGGAAGAGCAGCGGCAGACTGCTCGTGGTACACGCAAGTGTACGGGGATACGGAGATCCCTTCAGAGTCCTAATTGACTCTGGGGCGTCGACGAACTTTGCTCGACGCCAGACGGTCGCGCGGAATGGCGACAAGTATGCCGACGCTTTGCGTGAAAGCGAAGGCAGGGGCCAGGTCTCGGCGAGACTGACCGATGGTACGGTGGTTAACGTACCTGGGGTCCGTATGGACCTGGCTGTAAAATTTGAGGACTTTGACAGCACGGAGTCGTTCCTTGTCCTAGACATGGACAAGTACGACTTGATCCTGGGCATGCCGTGGCTCGAAAAGCACGAGCCCTGGATCGATTGGCGCGGCAAAGCCATTGGGGCTAGCCGGCCTGCAGTCTCCGACAGAGCTTTGGTGAGTAATGTTCCCACCTCTGTTCGAGACTGGGGCGCCAGAGATGGTCGCCAAGGCGCTTATGCGCCCGAAGAAGTACTGGGAGTCACGGACTCCAACGAAGATGTTGCGATGAGCCTCGCAATCGGTCATGAGACCAAGGCTCATTGCCAAGCGTGTGGGATTGCCACGACGGCAAGTCCCAACACTGAGCGTCGTCGCGCCGTATGGGCTTCGACTGTGGCAGTGCCGGACGGCACTGACCAGGCGGGTAACATAGGCCCGCAAGCAGCAGAGGCTGCTGAGGAGAGCGCTGTAGGCGTCTCCTGTGTGGATAACATAGGTCCACAGGCGGGTAACGTAGTTCCGCAAGCGGGTAACATAGGTCCGCAAGCAGCAGAGGCTGCTGAAAAGGACGCTGAGAGCGCCTCCGGCGTGGGTAACATAGTTCCACGAAGGGTCGAAGAGACCGAGAAGATTGAGAGCGCAGCGTGCGTCTCTAGCGTGGGTAACCGAGTTCCACGCGGGGTCAAGAAGACCAGTACGAGGGCGGAGGTGTCGTTGAACACCTCCCGTGTGGATAACCAAGCACCACACTCGGAGTCTGAGACTCCACCGGCACGGTCGGTCGAAGAGCAATGCCATGTCTTCGACGGCGTGTCCGGACGTCAATGGAGGGCAGGTGCCGTCCATCTGGAGGCACTGCCTGAGGTGTCAGCACTGCTGAACCTCGAGGAATCGTCCATGAAGGACTTCCTGGCCGAGTTGAAGGCCGGAGAGATTGTGGGGATAGTGCTCCTAAAGCCGGAGACCTCTCCTGAAGATTTGAACTCTTCCTCCGTAATGGGCGAGGACGTCCTGGAGGGGTTCACGAAGCAGCGCGCAACGCGCTTGGGTTCTGAGATTCTCAAGAACCCGGAGGATCCAGTGTATCCTCTTGTGAAGGAATACTCGGATGTGGTGTCGAAGCACCCACCATCCCAACTCCCGCCGGATCGGGGAGTTCGGCACGAGATTGACCTCGTGCCTGGCACAAAGTATTGTGTCACGAGGCAGTGGCCTCTACCTCGCGAGCAGTGCGAGGTCATAGATGCCTTCTTCGCCGAGAAGGCGAAGTCGGGCAGGGTGCGGGAGTCGAAGTCCCCGCACTCGACGCCAACCTTCTGCGTTCGTAAACCGAACGGGAAGTGGCGTCTGGTTCACACTTACAACAAGCTGAACAATGCGACGGTACCGGCACAGACGCCGATCCCTCGCAAGGATGTGTTGTTGAACAACATGTCGGGTTGTACGCTGTACAGTGCCCTGGATCTGGTAGACGGATACTACCAGATCCTGATGCGGGAGAGTGACATTCCTCTCACCGCAGTGAGCACCCCGAGCGGGATGCTCTGGGAGTGGCTAGTGATGCCACAGGGGCTATCGAACGCCCCAGCGACGTTCAATCGCTTGGTCACACAACTGTTTAGACCATTGCGTACGTTCGCTCAGACGTACTTTGACGATATATTCGTCCATAGCCGTGCCGAAGGTGGCCAGACGGCTATGGAGGTGCATTTGAAGCACCTCCGTCGAGTGTTTGAGGTCATGAGAGCCAACAACCTCTATGCCAACATCGACAAGTGCGTATTTGCAGCTGAGGAGATAAAGGCCCTCGGCTGCTTTGTCAGCAGGGTCGGCGTACGCGCCGATCCAGGGAAGGTCAAGGCCATAGCGGGTTGGCCGACCCCGAGGTCGCAAAAGAACCTCCGGAAGTGGTTGGGCTTAGCCAACTATCTTCACAAGTACAGCGCAGGGTACGCTGATCTAGCTCGACCCTTGTCGGATCTCTTAAAGAAAGATGCCGACTGGGTCTGGGAGCGACAGCACCAAGATGCTTTTGATAGCATCAAGGCGAGCTTACAGCAAGCGCCAGTCCTGACCTTGCCGGACGAGAACAAGTCATTTAGCGTCGTCTGTGACGCTTCTGACTATACAATAGGCTGTGCGCTATTGCAGAAGGACGAGGAAGGACATGAACGTGTCATCTCCTTCCAGTCCAGGCAGCTGAAGGCTGCCGAACGGAACTATCCCGTTCACGACAAGGAGCTACTTGCAATGAAGTACGCTCTTGTCAAGTTTAGAGTTCACCTCTTGGGCACAAAGCCCTTTGCGATCTACACTGATCACACGTCCTTGCGGACTGCCACCAATTCGCCGCACTTATCGCAGCGAATGGCGAGGTGGCTATCATTCTTCGCAAAATACAACTTCCGCGTTGAATACAAGCCGGGCAAGCTGAATGTGCTTGCCGATGCATTGTCGCGTCGACCTGACTATGAGCTAGCTCATGTCAGTCGGGTCACGACAGATCTATACGATCGGATACGCTTGGCGTATCAAGGGGACGAGAACTACACACCCCTGGTGCAGTTCTTGTCCGATGGCAAGGACGCCAAAGTCGACAGGCTTTCGCCTCGACAGCGGGCGCAGCTCCATCGTTATGAGCTGGCCGATGGGTTACTCCATTACAGAGTAGACCCTAGAGATCCTCCTCGGGTTGTCGTTCCAAACGACGAGGATCTGAAGTATGACATACTTCTAGAGGCGCATGATGCGCCGATAAGTGGCCATCTTGGCCGGGAGAAGACCTACCAAATGGTCTCTCAGACATTTTGGTGGCCCCGCATGTACAAGTGGGTGGCACACTATGTCAATACATGTGAAACATGTCAGAGGGTGAAGCCTTCGGGCCACGCCTCGGCTCCACTGCAGAGCCTACCTGTGCCAGCAGATTGCTGGAAGTCGATGAGTCTCGACTTCGTCTTCGGCCTGCCGGCCGATGACAAGGGCAACACCGGCATTTTGGTGTTTGTCTGCCGTTTGAGCAAGTTGATGCATCTTGCTCCGGTTCGTGACAAGGTCACCGGGAAACAAGCTGCACAGCTGTTCCTAGATAGCGTGTTTCGCTATCATGGTCTACCAGAGACCATAGTCTCGGACAGAGACCCGCGTTTCACGGGTGCGTTCTGGGACACCCTGTTCCAATTGTTGGGAACTAAGTTGGCGATGTCAACTGCGGACCATCCGCAGACGGATGGTCAGACGGAGCGCGTCAACCGCGTGCTCGAAGATACTCTGCGCAGTATCTGTGCGGAAGCACCTCGGTCCTGGTCGGACCAGCTTCCTATGGTTGAGTTTGCACTCAACAATGCGGTACACGCATCAACGGGGTTACCCGTTCTACTTGAATGGGTTACGACACCCCCAGGTGCCGCTAACCTTGCGGGGAGGCACCGCGGCCTCCATCGTAAGTGGGGGAGAGGTTCGGAAAGCCTTTTCCTCCCAGGTCTCGGAGATCGAGCCAGAGTCTTTGAAAAGACAGTTGTCATCATTTATAGACAACAGGCTGACGCTAATCAGCCGGGTTAGAGACGCAATGGCGTTAGCCCAAGACAAACAAAAGGAGTACTCTGACACAAAAAGTAGAGGAAACTTAAACGTGTTTAGGAAAGGGGACTTAGTCCTACTAGACGCTAAGAACCTACCGCTAAAGGTGGTTAGCTCTGTAAAGAGCAACAAGTTGAAGCACCGCTTCATCGGACCCTTTGCGGTCCTGGCCAGACATGGCGCGGCGTATACCATTGACCTCCCAAAGTCAATGGCGACGCACCCGACGTTCTACGTGGGGCGTCTTAAGCGGTATCACGATTCGCTGGGTCTTCCTTCTCGGACGGAGGAAGACCAAGGTGAGAACTCACCTCCTCGAAACGAGGCTGAGCTCTCTGGACAACCGGAGCTACCGGTGTCGAAGCCTGCGAATGGAACGCAGGATGGTACCCACGCGAGTCATACGAAGGGTATGACGGTACCGAGTGGGAAGAACTTAGGTAAGAACTATACCCATAAGCCGAGTGGTACGAGTACCCCTGCGGCTCATAAGAGGGCATCCGACCATGCACCTCATGGCTTAGAGTCTCTAAGCCTCGACGGAGCTCCTTCAAGGCAGCAGCCGGAGCTCGGCGGTCAACGCGCCCATGGAGCTCATGAGTCTCACGACCAAGAGCGTCCAAGTCCTGACGAAGGACCTCAAGGGCACCCGGCTTGCCAGCCTGAGAGGCAGCCTGACCACCAGGTCCAAGCCCAAGGGCTATCTCGATCGCATAGACGCGATCTCGAAGCTGACGGACCTCGTCGCTTAATAGGGACCCGACAGAGTCCCGACCCGAAGTTGAGGGTCCTGAAGGATACGGCTGAGAAGGAGCCGCGTACTCAAACGCGTGCGAGAGCTCCTCCTGTCCTCCTTGACCGGAACGGCGAGCTCCACTACCATGTGGAGTGGGTCGTCCACGAGCCGCGGCACTCTGGGAAGCGCCAGCTGCTTGTGAAGTGGCGGGGTTACCCCTCGTCACAGAACTCGTGGGAGCCGGAAGACCGGCTCCGGGTTGACTGCCCGAAGGCTGTTGAGATTTGGGATCAACAACCGGGGCGTAAGTAGTCCGCGGCTTCTTAGCCGCCTTACGGTGTACGGTCCCTGGGTTGACGGAACCGTACCCGCGCTCATCTTGAGCGCTGGACTTAGACTGCTGTCTAAGTCCCTCCATAACGGAGTGGAGTTGCCGCTTAGCGACTAAGTGGGCAAACTCAATACGAAGATCGCGCTGGTCCAAGACATAGGACAGCAGGCGATCTTCCCGGAGTTCTTTCAACTCCTGAACTGTGAAGTTCTTGAGAGAAACCCATCTCCAGAACAGGTCTTCTGCCTGGGTCTGGGTTGCGGTGTTCTCGGGCTGTACCCAAGGGTATCCCCACACGGGGAAGATCCCACCACGGTCTTCCGGTTTCTTCCGGAGACTCGTGAATTCCTTAAGAGGAATTCGGTGTGGTGCAAGCAGCACACACCTAGCGGCCTCAATGTCATTGACAAAGAGTGGTTCATCTTGAACCAAGGCACGCTCATAGGCGCCACGTGAAGTGCGCCCATGGTTAAGACCACGAGGGGCCTTAAGGTGCTCCAAGAACATTGGAGACCCAGACCCCGCATCCGGTGGGTAGTATCCGCGAGGATACACTGGCGTGGGAGGCACTGGAGTGCCTTGCAGCTGAGCCGTTTGATAACGCTCTTGCTGCTCATCGAGATCATTGGAGATCTCTCGGGGCTCGGAGACAGCCCCCTCCTCTTCCTCTTCGTCTGAGGAGTCGAACAGGGATTTGAATCCCTTAGCGATTGAAGGCTCTGACGTAGGAGAGCCAGGGGCTGCGCGCTTCTTAGCAGCAGCAGCACCCTCACCAGCCCGAATTTGGAGAAGCTGCTTTCGCAGCTTGGGCTCGAGCCTTACCTTCGGTTAAGGTAAGGTTCTTGGCAGGCGAGCTCGTCGAAGCTGCCTTTGCCTCAGATGATTCAGTATCATCAGCAGGAGCGTCCTGTGAAGGAGCATCCTGAGAAGAAGATGGATCCTTGGTGGATCCAGGAGAGTCCCCGTCGGACTCTGATCCCGTGATCATAGGGATGTTAAAATCCGGGGACTCCGACCCAGGACTGTGGTCCCGATAGGCGAACCGAGGGTTCGGTCTATCGTCGGGTGACAGGGAGCGCGAGCGACTGCGTCGCGGACTCCCTCCTTGCTGGCTGCCTCGGAAGCCGCCTTGCGGACTTCCTTGCGCGGAGCGGCCTTGTCTTTCGACTTGGCCTTAGCAGTCTTCGACCGCGAGGTCTTAGACTTGGAAGGCGCCGAAGCGCCGCGGGTGCTTGCCTTCTTAGGCATCTTGGGAGGTTGACGTGGGAACCTCCAGATGTCTTGTGCGCGCGAAAAGGCTGAATGAAAGCCTTAAAGCCACAACGGTGGCTCGTCGATGGGTATCGACAAGGACGGGAAAGAGAGCGGAGCTCTCTTCCTAGCTCCTCATTGGTTGGGGGTGTTTCCAACCTAAGTGGGGGAGGATGTAACGGGGTTACATGAAGGGGTACCCTAAGAAAGGGTACCGCCTTTAGAAGTTGATATACTTCTGTGGGTATTTGTTTTAATACTCTGTTGTGAGTGGTGTGGACCACACTACTGCCACGTAGGTCTGGTGGCTGAGGGCCAACCAATAGTATTTGACCTACCTTTTATATGCATATTAAGGTTAAATTATAGTTAATTAGGAGTTTGTATTACAGGCCAAATGAACCTAATTAACTATAAATAAATCAGTCTAAAATCTACTCTAAACTGGCTATTAAGTCCCCTCAGACCAGGGACTAGTGAACAGATTAATCTAGGTTCTAATCTAGAGTCTAATCTAGAGGATTTTAGTCTAATCTTTACTCCTAATAAGTCCATAAAACCTCACTTTTATACCCGGCTTTATCAGCCAATAAAAAAAAGAGTGATGCGATCTATGGAAGAACGACTAGCGCTTTAAACAGCAAATGTATTGAAACCGCCGCGCTATTGTTCGAGAAAGGGTATCACTCTTTTTTGATTGGACGAAAGAAAACGCGTGCTCCACATGACTGGCTGATAAGATCAGGGACTAGTGAACTGCCGTTCACTTAGAGTTTGTATACTCTTAATAGCACGCTTCCTCAAGCAAGGTGCTCGTGTGACCCCGTCACATACGGGGTGACGAGGCACTCCTTTAGGTCATTCAGTATATATATCGTTGAATCTCCAGACTAATTTTGAACTACAAAATTAGTCAATGTTCAAAATTAGTCTATGCAACCTAGACTATTTTTGTGTTGCTCGCTGAAAATGTGACATAAATTAGTCTGAGTCAGACTAATTACTGAGTGTGTAGTTTTTGCACTGCTCTTTATTTTGGGTCGCAAACCTTAGTTTGGGTAGAATGATCCTAATGGATGTCCAAATTTAGACTTTCAGAATTTATCACCACATAGTCCAATCCAGTCAAATTTTGGCGGCAAGAATGAGTCGCAGCGTGTTGGAAGCGGCAGGTTCTCCAAGCAGCAGCGGTGCGTCACGCGAGCTACTCGCCCGTCTTCGTGGCTCACTCTCTTGTGTTCGTGCGCAGACTCTTCGCCGGTGGTCGTGGATCCTCCACGCGTGCGTGCTCGTCCCGTGGAGTCTGAGGAAGAGGAGGTGGGTGCTGCTTGTGGTTCTGTGGACGAATGCTGAGATTGTGTTGTGTGTGAAGCAGTCGGAGGACGGAGATACGGACGAACTGGAGGAGATCAAGGAAGAGGAAGAAGAGAAGACGACGAGGCGACACTCGGTGCGTGTTGAACCCTTGGGTCTTCAGTGTGGACTCCGTTACTGACTCTTGCTCTGTACAGCGACGTCTTATAGAGCTGGATATCACCAGTCCGCCACCCTCTACAGCTCATGGAGACGCCAGTAGCACGTCTCCGTCCTCTCGCTACTCGCTGCGCACGCGGCACTCAAAGCCCAAGCGCTTCGACGAATCCATGTACAACGACGTGTTCACCCCTTCCCACTCGGCGTACACTGAGACGACAAGTAACAGCAAGAAGCGCAGACGACGTCGAAACAGGAGCCGACGGTCCAAGAGACAGCGACGACACGAGGACGAAGAAGATGACGAGAGTGCAGATGAGAAACAACAGTACGAAGACGACATGGACATGACGAAGATCAACCGACAGATTAAAGCTGCGGAACGCAAGGAGAGAGTGAAAGCGGAGGAGGTGGAGCGACGCTTGCGCCCGTCTCGCTACTCACTGCGATCGAGAGAAAGTCTCACAACGAGTGAGATAAGCAGTGTCTCTCCACCGCAGATAGACACCAGGAGGCGTGTAGTTAAGAGGTCACAACTGGAAGTAAGTATTGAAGACGTTCACGCTGAGACCAGAGATGAAGGAGAGGTAGACAATGAATCGCAATCGGAGAATGACGATGCGAATTCGGAAGACGATAACGACGATGACGACGGTGAAGAACCAGCAAATTCAACGCGTTACCATCTGCGGCAACGTCGACAGGCACCTACGGCCACCAACGTGTCCACTCGAAGCCGAACCAAGACGACTCCAGCACCGACGTTTGAGCCGGACGACACATCACGGCGCTATTCGCTTCGCGATCGGTCAAAACCCCATCGAGCGGACGCCGAAGAAGACGCTGCGGTCTCTCCGGAGACATCCGCATACGCAGAATATCATAAACGACAGGTCAGCCGTGCGTCCAGGAGAAGCGCCCCGAACGGTTCCAGAAGCAATAGGCGGTTGTTTCTGGCAGACATGGATTCGTCTCCTCCGCGCCACCGCCGAAGCCGAGGCAAATATGGTCGAGGTCGTCGGAATCGTCGCCGTCGATCTCTCTCGTCCTCCTCTTCAGGTTCAACGTCTTCCTCTGACATGTACATGGATGACGATGATTCTGACGGTGGGATGCGAACAAGCAGTCCGTGGAGACATTCAAAAAGTAGTCGAAAAAGTGGGAGTTCACGTGCAGATATCACGCCTGTGGAAGTGGATCGTAGCATCACCTGGGAGAGCGTGGGTGGTCTGAAATCGCATATTGAGGCGCTGAAAGAAATGGTGATGCTACCGTTGTTATACCCGGAATTTTATGACAAGTACAGCGTGACGCCACCGTCGGGTGTGTTATTCTATGGACCACCAGGCACAGGAAAAACTCTCCTAGCAAGGGCGCTGGCCAATTCGTGCTCCTTCTACGGCGAAGGTGAGCAAACTACTACCTCTACAAGAACAGCGATCCCTGTACAGAATGAAAAGAAAAAGGTGAGACAGAGACGACATGTGACGTTTTACATGCGGAAGGGAGCAGACTGTCTGAGTAAATGGGTGGGTGAAGCAGAGAGACAGCTACGACTACTATTCGAAGAGGCTAAGCGGAATCAGCCCTCTATTATTTTCTTTGACGAGATTGATGGTCTCGCTCCTGTTCGCAGCGCCAAACAAGACCAAATCCACGCGTCTATCGTGTCGACGCTGCTAGCTTTGATGGACGGTATGGATTCGCGAGGCCGCGTCGTCGTGATTGGAGCGACCAACCGACTCGACGCTATTGATCCTGCTTTACGTCGCCCTGGTCGGTTTGACAGAGAACTAGGTTTCAAGCTGCCGAATGTAAACGAACGAAAGAGCATGCTTGCGATCCACTCAAAGCATTGGAAGCCTCCATTGTCAGACAGGTTCTTAACAGAGCTCTCTGAACAAACCGTGGGTTACTGTGGTGCTGACATCAAAGCTCTTTGTGCAGAGGCGGCCTTGTGCTCATTGCGACGGGTGTACCCACAAGTGTACGGAAGCGAGAACAAACTGCTAATTAATTTGGACAAGGTGGTAGTAGCTCGCGGAGATTTTGCCAAGGCAGCGAAAAAGATCACCCCAGCTTCTCATCGCGCTGTTAGCTCGTTTGCATCACCGCTACCGCGTACTGTGACAGAATTATTGCAGGGGCAGCTGACAAAAGTCTTGCAAGATGTGGCACGCAACTTTCCTCTTTTCCCTCTAGACAAAGAAGCTATTGATGATGCTGTCACCACTGACAAAGACACTGAGGATGATTTTGGCTTTAGAGGTGATGATGAAGACGAAGATGACGTGGATATTTATGCAATTGCGAATCATGATGATTGTGATGTCTGTCACGGAGACGAAGGTGAGTTGCTTTGCTGCGATGCATGCCCTGGGGCATTCCATGGCCTGTGTCTTTCGGACGAGTCTGCATCTGGTGATTCTGTTGAAAAGAGCACCGGTGGGCTCTGGTTTTGTCCAGATTGTCGTAGTTCTAATTCGGCAGCCATTCAAAGAGCACTACAGCGTGTGCAAAAGAAGCGTGTTCACACCATTGCTTCTCTTCATTTGCCTCGCCACTCAGGTTTCCCTCGCGTGCTAATTGGGGGTAAGTCTGGCATGGGCCAGCAGTACATTGGTCCAGCGCTGCTACACTCATTGGAGGGACTGACACATTTTTCGCTGGACTATCCTTCGCTGGTGGCTGATTCAAACTCTCACTTCCCTGAAGAATCACTTATCCAACGACTCAACGAGGCTCAGAAATGTGTACCGTGTGTTGTTTATCTCCCACAAATCGAGCTGTGGTGGAAGAACACCAGTGAATCTATGCATCTGACTCTAAAGATGATGCTCATGAATTTGCAAGTCCGAGCAAACTTGCCCATTTTGTTTTTGGCGTCCACAACGTCATCCTCATGTAACGATCAAAGTTTACCAGAGGATGTGTTAGCATTGTTTCGGGAAGACCCCAGTGTGTCCCTGACGTCAGTGGTAGTGGAGTTGGACGCACCGAGCAAGTCTGCTAGATTGGCTCATTTTGAACAAGTGTTTAGTTCGTTTGCTACACCCCCATCGATTCCGACGGTCAAACGATCCAAGGACGAAAAACTTGAGGTCCTACCACTGGCACCACTTCCACCAGCCCCCAAGATTGAGCTCAGCCCGGAAGAACAACAAAAGAGGAAAGAGCGAGACCTCCACTTTTTGCGTGAGCTCCGAATCTTCTTGAGTCAGGTCCTTGACTACTGCTATTCCCAAAGGGTGTACACACCGTTTTACATTCCAGTTGATCGCAAGGCAGTGCCAAACTACTACTTGATCGTGAAAAATCCTATGGATCTGAGAACTATGCGTGACAAACTCAATGACAAGGACTATACGTGCTTCGAGCAGTTCATGGACGACATTCAGCTCATCGTTCGGAACGCTAATGTCTTCAACCCCAAACGTAGCTCTACTCGCCACATCGCACACGCGGCTGGTACGATGAAGGATAATATTTTGTCGTATGCGCACCGATTTCGCATACGCCAGGGCTACGACCTTTTTGCTAAGTGTCGTGAGGTGACAAAGCGACTAAGAGCGCACCCAGCTATGTATGGGGAGTATGGTCAACGATTTGTGAAATCTACTGACAAAAGCCCCCGCAGGAACCATGTTCTACCTCCTGAAAAACCCGGTGTGCGTATCAGTGCACGGCTTCGCGGTGTAAAGGCCCCTGAAATCAGTTTGGACGCAGCGATTTCTCGTATGACAACAGGGAGCAATAAGCCTATCTGCAATGGAGTGGCTGTTAAAGAGGAGCCCACAACAGAAGTTCAGAGCGCTGATACACCCGAGGGAGTGGAAGAAGATAATCATCAGTCAGCTCCGCAGTGGTTTGTTGGGAATGAGGAGGAGGAGGAGGAAAAGAAGAGCGATGAAGAGATACCTTCCAAAACGAAAAGCAACGAGAAGGCCGACGACGATACCAACGAAGATTCAGAGAATGAGAGTGAAGAAGAGATGTTTAACGACGGCGATCGTATTTTCGTAAGCAGTCGGACGCATCCAGGTATCAATCGCGAGGGTGGCGCTGGTGTCGTTCAGGGTCGCAACAAGGATGGCACGTACAATGTCAAGTATATTCTCGGTGGCAGTGAGAAGTCTGTCAGTGTTAAGTACATTAAACGGTTGACAGACGATGCAGTGATGGAGTCCGTTAAAACGCAGCGTTCTGTGGCCAACAACTCAACGGATGCAGCGGGCTCTGTGCGCCTCATCCAAGACGAAGAGAAGATGGATGAAACGGATTACTTTGATGAATTGTTGTGGCCACTTTTGAAAGAGGAAGGTTGGAGACGCGACGACAATTTCGATATCATTGAAGCTTCGGGTAAGGAGTCTGGACTGGCTGTACAGCGAGTTGTGTTTACTCCGGGTAAGAAGCACAACGGCGAAATAGTGACGTTGAACAGCGTGATGGAGGCACTGGAGTACATCTCAGCGGACTCGGAGCTTTCACTGAAGTGCTTTGGCGATCGATACGGAGAACAGATGATGACGGATGAAGTTCTTGGTGTAAATGACAGTGACGAAGAGACTATGGAGGTAGAAGAAGCGTCTGCACCGGAAGAAAAGAGTCCGGCTGAAGCTGGTGCCGAAAATGCTGACGAATCGATGCCTGAGGCGCGCGATGAAGAGTCATCTGACGAAGTGCAGGGGACACCAGAGTTTATTTATGATGAGGTAAGGCGGTATTGGTTGCCTTGATGGAGAGATCTGTTCACTGATCGTGTTTGCTGTAGGCTCGAATGACGGTAGCCTTGACAAAACTGGTGGCGAAGACGACGAACTGGTCGGTGGATAAATTGCGTGACGAGCTGCTGGTATTGTACAAGTTGGCATATCCGTTCCGCAACCGCTTCGATCGCACAGAACTGATGATGGTGCGTATCAAGTATGAAATGGAGTCACATCTGTTGATTAACATTGGCTTTGGTGCTACAGGTTATAGAGGCCCACGTGATGATGTTGCAGTGACGAGATAACAAACAAATACACCCTAGATGTGCAGTTTTTGTCCTATTCCTTTCAATAGGAAAGTGATGTACCCAACACCAGATAGTTCCTCCTTGAAGCATTCTCTGATTTCACGCTCAAGTCACGATGCCGATCGTCTACGCGCTCGTGTCGCGCGAGAAGACGGTGCTGGCCGAGTACACAGCCACGTCCGGCAACTTCCCCACCGTGACGCGCGTGCTGTTGGCCAAGATCCCGACCTCCGACGGCCGCATGTCGTACGTCTACGACCGCCACATCTTCCACTACATCGTCGAGGGCGGCGTCACGTATCTGTGCATGGCGGACGACGACCTCAAGCGTCGTGTACCCTTCCTGTTCCTAGAGGACATGAAGAACCGCTTCCAGGCCGCGTACGGCGAGCGCGCGCTCACTGCCATCGCCTTCGCTATGAACGACCAGTTCCAGCACGAGATCCGGCGGCTGCTTGACTACTACAACGCCCATCCAGACGCAGACTCGCTCTCGAGAGTCAAGCAGCAGATCGACGATGTGAAGGATATTATGGTGGAGAATATCGAGAAGGTGCTGGACCGGGGAGAAAAGTTCGAGCTGCTCGTGGACCGCACGGACAAACTCAACCGCCAGTCGGTCAAGTTTGAACGCTCGTCTACGCAGCTGCGCAAGTCCATGTGGAGACGCAATGTCAAGCTCTGGCTGCTGCTGGTCTTCGTGGGACTCTTTGTCATTTATCTCGTCATCTCGATGGCCTGTGGCTTCGACTTTAGCGGCTGCTCGGGCAAGCGCGACGATGAATGAGCCAAATTCCACACACGAGTTTCAAAGGTTAGTTGTCTATCTATTCGTCTACTTCTATCTGTTGTGTTTTTCTGTGTGCCGGACGTCTACGACGCGAAGTCTAGTGCGCGATCAAAATTTGTCTCGGATGTGCTGCGCACGCCGTGGTGCCAGTGCTCCTCGACGTTGGTGTGCAATGCAGCGGTGACGGCTTTGTACACGACTTCGTCTCGCCCTAAGAAGTGCACCAGGACGAACTGACAACCCGTAAAGGCCAGTGCCTCCTTGGCCACATCAACATTGGGGCTTTGCAAGGTGCGTGCCAGTCGCGTGAAAACACGACGCTGCAACACCTTCGTCGGGTCTACTTGGTGAAGTGGCGGACCAGACATGATGACTCGTGCAACCATGCGGGTGGCACCTACTTCCTGCTTTGGGTAGCGAGTAGGCCAAGCGCTCAGCAATCGCTTCAACAGTGGACCTGTCACTGATGGCATGTACGCAACAAACTGACCTGCACAGCTGATGAGTTCTTCATCGTCGGATCCAGCTGGATCGACCCAGTGCGCTCGCCACAGCGAAACCAGACTGGTCATGCAATTACGCGCGAGTTCCTTTTGCTGTTCCTCTTGCTCCTGAGCTGCATCCGATCCCTCCGGGGGCGGAGTCTCCAGCAAACTCTCTTCTACATGCTCAATCGAGTAGCGCAAAAACTCAGTAAAACCGTGTCCATGGTCGTGCACGTGATCCGTGATGACTTTCGGTGAGGTTTTCTCGACACCAAGCTTCTGTGCACGTGCTGCCACCGCTGTAACGTATTCCACACGCAATGCCGTAGCGTCCGCCAGTGCTCGAGCGAGGTGCAACCTCTTGGTAGGGCAACTTTTGTGGATAGCACGTAGTATATCTAGTCGCGCGCTGGCTGTGCGGAAGTCCTCGAAGCGCAGAGCATTCACTAGTGCGTGCATGAAAACTGGTGTGATGAGGCTGTCGGCTGCCGCTGCTGGAGTGGCTGCAGTTGGAAGCGACGATGGCGTGTGTAGATTGAGCTGGTCCTTAAAGAGTGCATTAGCGAGTCCTCGCTTGACAAACTCCTCATTGGGCTCGTCTGTATCTGTTCCTGTGTCATCTCCAAATGCACTTAGTGCCTGTCGCGGGCGATTGCGGCGGCCTTCGCTGCGTGCAAATAGCGCTTTAAAGATCGTGTCAATGACGTCGTCGCGACTCGCCACACGCTGCGGCAGTCGCTTCTGCTGACTAAAGAGCGTGAGTTGCTGAGGGAAGGCGCTTCCTGCGGTCTCAGGGTACACGTCCTCTGTCTGTTCCTTTGGCTTCTCCTGTTCCTCTGTCGCCTCCAATTCCGTCGACGTAAGCGACAATTTGCGTCGATGTCGCTCGTGCATCGACGGCTGTTTCTGTGCCTGTTTGAGTCCTTTGGAGCCCATGCGCTGTCGTCTTGGCTTGCTCTGTGTCTTGTCATTGCTCTGGGTCTTCTTGGCCGCCTCAATGTTCTTATGCAGTTTAGCAGCAGCAGCTGCAGTGGCCGAGCGCTTTGGACGTCGAGAAGCGTTAGAAGACGCAGAAGACGCAGAAGACGCGGCGCCACGTCGCTCCGTCACGAACGCCATGGAACGCTTGGGCGTCTGCGTGCGCTGGGCCGCAGGGACAAACACAGGCGCCGACAGTGACAGACTCGCGCCGAAGCGCTGCTCCAGCTCATCCCCATCGAGACTGCGCTCTCGATCGCGCTGACGACGCACGCGGCTGGCGCGCAGCTTGGAGCCGTCACCTCGGCGCATGTCGAGCGATGGCTCTGATGACTGGATGAAATCAGTACTTGGATTAAGTATACCATATGTACATCAAGTGCGAATTGTGTGAACATACACGAATCAGAAAATTCGAGAAACCATTTCCGATATTTGACAAACGAAGTGGCCATGGAGCTCGAATATGGCCCAAGTGAAGCACTAGAGCTCTCGCCCCAGCAGCCACTTCACACTTTAGTACTGCGCAATGCGATGCAACGGACGCTGTTCAAAGTGCAATGCACAGCCCCGCGCAAACTTCGCGTGCGACCGGCGCTGGGATTCCTCGCTCCAGGCGACGTTGCGTCCATCGAAATCCAATTGAATCCGCAGGTTCAATCTCCATCTATTGATTCTTGTCTATAGCTGTAGTCTAATAATTGATGTAGGAGTGCACATCAAGCTCGTGCAAACTCTTGGTCGTGGGTCGTCAGATCTCGTCCCCAATTGAAGTGAAGCAGCTGAAGGCCATGTGGACAGCTGTCGAAGCGGATCCAGACTCGTTAGTGCTATCGGAGACTGTCAAGATCCGGATCCATGATGACGGAACGTTATCAACAACTCCGCAGCTCACGACGACGCAAGTGGCTGACTTGGTTTTGCTGCTGATGAAGAGTCAAAGTCGTCGAGAAGAAAATAAACTACTATCGACGAACAGGAGCAATTGAAAACTGCTCGAGTGCTACATGCGTCCGACTGGCCTTGTTGGGAAGAATACGCTTCTCGCATGAGGAAATTGCTCCGAGAACGAAAGAAACGCACTTGACAAATCGGTGGCGAAAATGCCGATACGTTTACTCGTTAAATAAGAGGTACACCGCATCTAGCTTGTTTCGTGTCTTCCGAAAACTTGCGGGTCTGTTTAGCCAATTCTGAGTGTCTTCTTGGTGGTAAATTCATGTCTACGAACCCTCCGAAACGTACACGAGGTCCACTGATAGCGTGCGTTCAAGCTTGAGCTCGTCCTCCTCTTCACCTTCCGATGGGATATCAATCATAGGGATAATGTCATCTCCATCAAAGCGGTCGTCGTCATCATCTAGCGTCACGAACGCCTCCGTGTCAATGAAGCTGTCGTCCTCAATACGACCGTATCCTTCCTTCTCAGGGACATCTTCGTGTTCGTCTTCTATCTCGACGTCCATAGGATCAATGGAAGTGAGGCGAGGATGCAGGTGGTCTGTGGGGAGCCAGACGACTGACTGAGGAGCTGAGTGCCCCATTGGGCCATCCGACGACATGGTAGCACGTCCTTCATCGATGCGAGACATACCACCGTTCCAAGACGCCCCCAAACCAGCTTGAGACTTCGGCCCATTTTCTTCCGATGACGAGCTGCTCCGCTCACTCAGACGCACCCGAGTAGCAGCACCAGTCAGCTCCTGCGACGCCACCCACCCTGCATTTAGACGACTTGTACTTAACATGCACTCGGAGCAAAAGTCCATCTTCTGCGGGTGGAATACCCCACCTTCAAATACAAACACCTTCTTGTTCACCTTACAGCGATTGCACACTGGTTCTTCACATAGTTCACAGCTCGTCACTTTTCCACCGAAAAGGGCTCGCACCGGGCGGTGACATACGCGACAGGGGCTGACACTGAGGCCGCCACCGAATGACAAACTACTGCGACTGCTGTCAAATGTCATCGACGATGCGCGAAACATACTGCCACCAAAAATGCTTTTGCGAGTCTGAGTCTGCCGCATGTCTTCATCAATGTGATGCGGCGACGGCGGACGAAGAGCTGTCGGTTGCTTGGTACGCAGTGAGAAGGCCAGTTTCTTCATCATAGCACACTCAATGGTACTGGGTGAAGCCAACACTGCCTCCGCTGTCAATGAGAAGGCCAGACGATCTCGTGCGCCACCACGCGGCAACATACCTCCGTGGAAAAAGAGTTCAACTTCATTCTCACCGTGCTGTCGGTAGAGGTAGCAGTATGACAAGTGCCCACGCACGATCTGCATCTCCGGCGCCAGTTCAGGGGCCGACGGCAACGTGACTGAATGTACGAGGTGGTAGCCCACTCTCGCGCCGTTGTCCTGTGGATCCCGTAGCACACCAGTGGCTTCAAGATAGACGTAGTCCCTGTGCCTAGACAGCACTTCATGGTGACGCAAAACCCACTTGAGCGTGAGTGAGCGGAATGGCGCGCTGGCCGAAGGAGCCACGAGAGCGGCCAGTACACGACTGTCCAGCAGGTCACATTGGGCGTGTGCGCTCTCGATCTGCATGGCCTCTGGCGTGAGGTTCACGGTGCCGTGCAGTACGTCCTCCAGCGTACCAGGCACGACACCAATAGCCAGCAATTCGGCCTGTTCCGAGACGGCCACGGACGGCGTGTTCTTATTGGCGCTCATGGTCATGCGCATCGCGTCGCCGCCTGCCTGTTTTGACCTGTGTGGTATCCTGAAGCCACCGAACGGGCCCCTGGACGACACTTTCTTGTAGCACGAGATGGCGTGGTGACGCCCGCCCTTGGCCAGTTTCCATTGCGAGCGATCGACGCCCAGCGACTCTCCCGACGCGTACGAAGCCGCCGCCCGATTGCTGTGGTATTTCTGGAGCGTCTCGTGCACGCGCGCGTCGGCGAACTGCTGCGCGCGGGCGACGTATTCCTGGGACGTCTGCAATGAGCCGCGCGAGTTGACGGTAGCGCGACCCACGCCGCCGCCGCTCGCGGAGGAGAGCGAGCGCTGCCTGCCGATCTGCGTCATGGGCGGGGCGAGCTGGAATGGAGACGGCGGACGGGTTGATGGGCTGCCTCTACGCCCGAACGGATCGGACTGGGCGTTTGTATACCCAGACAACGTGACGAAGGTCAGGACTGGCGCTCAAAAGAGCGGATCGAGAAGTGCAGGCACACGCCAACACGCGCGCACTTGGTCTCGTTCCTACCGTTCACGTGACGGAACTACAGTAGTTCAAAGCGTATTAATAACTGAAGCCACACTTGCTTCGTTCGGAAATGGACGCTGGTAGCCTACGAGTTGTATGGATAGAGTTCACCAGCTCAAGCTTATCTGCTTGTCCCGTCCACTTCTGTCTCGATTTCGATGAGGATGTTCGACGCTTGCAACGCGCGTAATGGTGATCGTAATGCAGCAGTTGCAGAGCACCTCTCGAGTGGTGAAAAGGATGTTGAGCAGTAACGACGAGAGGGGGCAATTGAAGACGACAGAATGTTGGAGATGGCGACTGAAAATCCAGGCATCACTGCAATTGAATAGCCTTGTAGTAGCTACGCATTATTGATCATGTGGGCAATCGCCTCGGCGCGGAACGTGTCCGGCTCAATGAAGGCCAATTCCGTCACGTTGGCGTCGAATACGATGTTCTGCGGATCGTCCAGTTTGTACTCGGGCCACTTGAGCGTCGTTACTGCAGATAGAAATCACAAGAAAATGTTCATCAAACACGAGTAGAGTAGATATAGCAAGTAGACAAGCAGACGCACCTCCCGATTCATTTGGGGTTTGGTTCACAATGAAACTCGCCCACATGCGGGTCATCACCCTGCAAGCTGGCTGTAGCTCTCAGGCTTATTCAAGAACGGTGGTGTCGCGACCGAGTTATTGTAGCCATTGCCTAGCAGGTTGCAGAATACGAATGCGATCTCGGTGAAGTGTGTAGCGCCAATATACTGTGAAACACCAGCGGTGAGGACGTTAAACAGATAGCTGTAGCTCGTGACGTTGTTGTTCGCCCAGATTTGCGACATAAAGCGACGAGGAGCATGCATCGTGCTGTCTCCAGCGTACGCGGATACTCGCTTGTACATGTATCCATACGAGGTGTCATTGCCTGGACGTCCGTGGAGAGTACCCGGAATGCCAATTTCAGGAATGTCTGGGTAGAGATGTAGGAGGATGTTCGTCTCCTTCTGGCTGTACCCCATGCCCACAAATACTCGACCAACTCCTCACTCGAGTCAATGCCAGTTTTCCCGAACGCGGTGCCCTCATCGTTATTCGTTCCAAGCAAAATTGGCACGTGCACAAATTTTCCTTCGCTCAGCAAGGCCGGACCAGTGTCCTGAATATAGTCACCATCGACAACTGGGCCCCAGGGTGCTGAGGAGATCACAGAGCTGTTTAGAATCCCCGACAGAGTATCCACTGGAACTTGGCGGAGGCAGTCCAATGTATCGTTTGCAAAACTGCAGTTAGCTGCTGCTGTGATGTTGTTGTAGTAAACATCCCAAGCAGAGGCGTTAGTATACGCTCTAGGGATGTACTTCACTGGTGAACCCGATTGCATGATGGCACCCCGGAACAGCCCGTCGTCCCGACCTCCGTAAGCGATAAGTTGGTACGAGACGCCTCGTCCTCCAGCGCTCTCGCCCCAGATCGTAACCTTGTTCGTGTCGCCACCAAATGCAGCAATATTTTCTTGCACCCAGTGTAGTGCCAAACGCTGGTCTCGGAAACCCAAATTCGTCACACCAGCTTCCTTGACCACAGTGCCCCACAAGAAGCCGAACGCTTGTAGACGGTAGTTAAGACTAACGCCAATGAATGGCATACCCGCTTCTGCTGCTTCATTCACAATGTATGACAAGTTGTAGCGAGGGTCCCGAGAGCCACCCTGGTAAAAACCTCCACCGTGAATCCAAACACCAACCGGCAGATCAGCTCCTTTCGATACACCACTCGGACGCACTACGTTGATCGTCAAGCAATCCTCCGAGACTACATTGCCCAAAACCCATTGGTCGCTACCATAGCCATAGCATTCTGGAGAGTACTCTGTCGCGTTCTTCGCCTCCGACCAAGTCGTGTT
>VOQZ01000692.1:0-109975 GCA_008079305.1 Phytophthora palmivora
CGAGCTCTTGGAGATTCTCGGAAGTATTATCAATGGTTTTGCCATGCCGCTCAAGGCTGAGCATTTGCAATTCTTGGTGCGCGCACTCGTGCCACTACACAAGCCCAAGTGTGTATCAATGTACCACCAACAGCTTTCCTATTGCATCACGCAGTATGTAGAAAAGGATCCGGAGACAGCAGTTCCCATTATTCAAGGCATCATCAAGTTCTGGCCATGGTCGTGCTCGTCGAAGCAAGTGATCTTTCTAAACGAGTTGGAAGAGATACTGGAACTTATGGGTAGCGAGCAGCTACAGCAGGTGCACAAGCCGCTGTTCAATGGATTGGCTAAGTGGCTAGGCAGCCAGCACTTCCAGGTGTCCGAGCGATCGCTGTTCCTGTGGAAAACGAGCACCTCGTGAATAATGGTTGTTTGAGCAAGCAGCATGCGCACTTGATTCTGCCGGTCATTTACGGCCCTCTCCATAGAAACTCGCTGGGAACTGGAACACCACGGTTGAAGGGCTTGCTCAGGTATGCTGCTTGTTTTGATTGTGTAGTTTGTAGATCCTGTACGATTATCTGATCAATGTTGTTTGTGTTTTATAGAACGTGTTGAAGCTCTACATGGATTATGACATGGCTCTCTATGACCAGTGCGCAAAGGATTACTCGCTAAAGGAACAAGCTATGGCTGATGTGAAAGACAAAAGAACAGGAGAAATGGCGGAAAATAGAGTCGATGGCAGCAGCAAAGGCTCCATCGTCAACGGCCTAGTTGGTCTTTTTACAGAGCGGATCGCGGCAGGCGTAAGTCTGCGACACAATAGCAGGGAATGATAACGAGATGGACCGATAGGGAGAAGGCAGACGGTGGAGAGGTTGCAGTGGAGGAGACAAGAGGTGAGGGACGGGATCGCAAAACCGAAAGCAGGCTGGGCACCTGATGCTATCGCTGTGGTCGGATGCTACTGCAAGGTCTGGTGGTTCGGTTGGCAGCGATGCGTGGCCCTGGTCTTTGCTTGCGGCCCACTCCTCGCGCAGAGCGCGGGAGAACAGCAGCACATGAAAGGTGGCAGGCAGATAGGTTTCTTGAACGGCGATTGCATTTAGATGACGGACAACCAGGTTTGCGGGCAAATCAGGTGGACTATTGCATATCTGGGTTTCATTTTCATTTCGCTTTGGACGTGTATGTACTATAATGTGGTGACTTACCAATAGAGCACCTGCAGGAAGGAAGCAATGCACGACAAGCCACTTGACCATACATTTTACGCGTCGAAGCATTTTAGCCAATAACATGCTGGAATAAATTGAAGGGGTCCACACCAGATAAGCGAACAGCGCCACTGTGAACCACAGAAGCCAACCCCCAACAAGCGAGCGGTGGAGGATCAGCGAGAGACAAATGGTGCGCGTGTGGCTTCGTCCTTGCGCGTCTGCGATCGCTGGTACGTGGCGTGTCAATCTACTAGATCATGCTATGTAATTTCTCAGTCTCTAATCGCTTGGATGCCTCTATCTCTCTCTATTTCCATCTCTATCAACAGCACTCAGTCGTGCTAGTCCTGCTGCCAAGACGGTCGTGTTGCGTGCACAGATCCCGCGTTCATTGGCTGTAAACAATGACGCGTCGCTTGTGATTGGTCGCGTCCGTTCGATGACCACTAAGGGCAAGGATGACAAGAAGGGTGAGGAGATGAGAGCATGGAGACGTTGGTGAAATGTGCTAATGGTGTGGATGGAGCAGATTTCAAGAAGAAATCAACGTTCGACAAGGTGGAGGACGACGAGGATCTGACGGAGTTGCCGGATGAGGTCAAGTATCTCAGTGAGCAGCTCAAACAGGAGCTGGAGGAAAAAACGTTTGCGGAATCAGAGTTTGACGAAGATGGAGATGAGGATGAAGATGACGAGGACGCCGAACTTAGCCCGGCTGAGTGGGCTAAGAAGTTCGAGCGTGAGGTGGCTGAATGGGACCAGGAGGAAGGAGACTACGACGATGAGGAAGGTTTGGTCAATGTCGCACCTTCGGATGTGGAGGACGACCGTCTCTATGTTGAGATGCCTGGATACGACGCGTCGCTGAGCCTTGCAGAGAGTCAAATTGGTGTAAACGAAGATGCAAATGTCCCCGATCCGTTCAAGCACTGGGAGCAGGGCATGGCGTAAGTTGTGCACTTGTTTTGCCTGTGATACATGACTCACTGTGATTTGATTGGTTTTAGGATGTCCCGGAGATGCTCAACTGGATGCTACCTGCTGAGAAGAGGAAGCCATTCAGGAAGGACAAGACCAAGCCGTGGAAGTACTTCGTGGCGGCTAACCACCCGGACGTCGTGGAGTTGGCTCTAGACGTGGAACTGCTACGTCTTTTCATTTCGCCAACAGGACGCATTCGCCCTCGTCGGTTCACCGGTCTGACGGCCAAGCAGCAGCGTAAGTTGGCACAGGCGATCAAGATCTCTCGTCAGCTCGCTTTGCTGCCGTACCTGTCGCGGTACCCGGAGCCTACACCCGAACAGTGGAAGGCTATTGATGAAGAAATCATTGCAGCTGCGGAGCTCGAGGACGATGACGTTGTGGATGACGACGATGATGAGGACTTCGATGAAGACTTCGAATATGATTAGAAATAGAAGAGAGGGAGTGGCCGACAAGGACTGTTCTCTTTGTGCGCCGCAGTCGTGATCGTCTTAAACCAAGACACGAACATTCGGGTCTCTATGCTACTAGGCTAGGCTTATCGTGCACGCTGTTGACAGGTTTAACGATACAGTACTTGTACTCCATGAAATATTTGTTTGCTACTTTTCGCCACTCGACTAAGTCGTGACGGGAGTGTAGCTGTCCACAGGAAGGTGCAGGAGATACCAACCGTACCAACTTTGAATGTGCATGACAGCTTAATCGCTTCACAATAAGAATATTGGTAAAGTTTTTCATTGCTTTATGGGGCAGGAGCTACACATGAATCACGTTGAATGAATGAGAGACAGAGATACTACAAGAAAGCTAGTCCAATTACAAACCCTGAGGCCTGCTTGAGTTCTTTGTTGCTTTTCAATTTCCGGTCTCACGTGCCGCACACTAGACGCCGCTTTCTTCCGTACGAGGAGGGGGTTGCTTTTTCCGCTCTGCATTTCGAACCGAGTAACTTATTCGTCAAGCTCAGCCGCGAGCTCAGCAGCCTTAGCCTTCACCTCCTCGATGCCGCCAACCATGTAGAAGGCAGCCTCCGGAAGGTCGTCGTAGTTACCGGCGATGATGTCCTTGAACGACGAGATCGTGTCGTTGAGCGGCACGAACTTACCGGCCTTACCCGTGAACACCTCAGCCACGTGCAGCGGCTGCGACATGAACTTCTGCACCTTACGGGCGCGAGCCACAGTAAGCTTGTCGTCTTCCGACAGTTCATCCATACCCAGAATGGCAATAATGTCCTGCAGACCCTTGTAGTCCTGCAGCAGCTTCTGGGTGGCACGGGCCACGTCGTAGTGCTCCTGGCCGATAATGCGGGGGTCAAGCATACGCGACTTGGAGTCGAGGGGGTCGACAGCAGGGTAGATACCCAGCTCGGAAATCTGACGCGACAGCACGGTCGTGGCATCCAAGTGAGAGAACGTCGTGGCCGGAGCAGGATCCGTCAGGTCATCAGCCGGCACGTAAATGGCCTGCACCGAGGTAATGGAACCCTTCTTGGTCGAGGTAATACGCTCCTGCAGAGCACCCAGATCCGTGGCCAGAGTCGGCTGGTAACCCACAGCAGACGGGATACGACCCAGTAGAGCCGACACCTCCGAGCACGCCTGGGTGAAACGGAAGATGTTGTCGACGAAGAGCAGCACATCCTGGCCCTCGACATCACGGAAGTACTCAGCGACAGTCAGACCAGTCAGACCGACACGGGCACGAGCTCCAGGGGGCTCGTTCATCTGGCCGTACACCAGGGCAGCCTTGGAGCCCGTGGTCGTACCATCCTCGTTGATCTTGATCACACCCGACTCGATCATTTCGTAGTACAGATCGTTACCCTCACGAGTACGCTCACCCACACCGGCGAACACAGAGACACCACCGTGGTTGTTGGCCACGTTGTTAATGAGCTCCATGATCACGACGGTCTGCCGACACCGGCACCACCGAAGAGACCAATCTTACCACCCTTGGCGTAGGGGGCAAGCAGTCCACAACCTTCATGCCGGTCACGAGGATCTCAGCACCCGAACCCTGCTCCGTCAGCAGAGGAGCCGACGTGTGGATGGGGGCGTAACGCTTGGCGTTGATGGGGCCGCGCTCGTCGACCGACTCACCAATGACGTTCATGATACGGCCGAGCGTCTCCGGACCCACAGGCACCTGATTGAACATTCAAAATATCTATAAATACCTCGTTCTAAAGTCTAAATCTAGCAGTCTAGATTACCACGTACCATAATGGGGTTGCCCGTGTCCACGCACTCCTGGCCACGCACGAGACCGTCCGTGCCTTCCATGGCAATGGTACGGACCGTGTTCTCACCCAGGTGCTGGGCGACTTCAAGCACGATGCGCGTGTTGTCCTGGGTCTTGATCTCCAGGGCGTTCAGAATAGGCGGCAGGTTGTCCTTGAACTGCACGTCCACGACGGCACCAATGATCTGCGTGATCTGGCCCACCGAGCCCGTGGCCTTCTTGGCGTCCGTCGCCAGCGAGCGAGCGCCGCGCATAGCGGAGAGCCCCACACGAGATAGCATCTTAGTTTCTTTCCTTTATCGAGGGTCGAACTGCGGCCGAAAGCGGAAATGAACGCACAGCCGCAGACACAGGGGGCGATCCGAATAGAGGGGAGCCAATGAGGACCACACACCCGCTTCACTTGGACTTTGTATGGAGATCGGTTCTGACAGGGAAGGGGTCAAAAATTCGAACTTAGTCGAGATAGTACACCATCGCTTTTAAAAGAGAAGTTTCTCACGCAACTATTGGATAATGTTGTCACTGTGGTCTGCTATTGGATAATGAAGAGGAATGTCGTTTATAAGACATAGCGAGTGTTTGTACTGGGCGGGTTGGACCCGGGCTTCATGCAGACCCGTGACATGTGCCTTCAACCAACCCAGACGATGGCGCTGGCAGGAAGCATGGGCCGATGGCTCCGCTTGACCAGACTTGGCGGAGGGAGGGAGTTCAACGAGCTGGGTAGGACTAGCACATGACAGCAACTCGTTTAACATTTCATTCCATCGGTCATTACAATAAGAAAACAACGGAGCTCGAGGCCGAATGCAAAAAGTAAAGAGAAACATGCAAAACGCAGCGTGCACAACAGCAGCAGGCGAGGGAGCAGGCTCGCAAGAAGGTGTCCGTCTCCGCGGTCAGCCAGTCTGGCCAACTTGCCTATCTACGTGAGCCGGTCTGGTGTGCCGGCCATTTGCGGATCGGACTAACCCTCTCGCTCGCTCCAACTCAACTCGCATCTGCTGCCCTCCGCAGTCGGGCTATATCGCGTTATTTTGTGTAGTTGTCATTGATTGGCAGAAGCAGCGGCGACATTAGTGCGCTTCTGTCACATCGGGCCTTGCGCCTGCAAGCGGTGTTCTAAGGCTGCCCACTTGAGCTGGCGCTGTTCCGTTGTCTGCTGCGCCCTGAAATACAAGAACACACAGGCGTCAGAATGTACACGTGACGCGGCTTTGGGAATTTGTTAAACCGTGCAAGAGCGGGGCTCACGAGTACTACATGTATGCATGCTCACCTTCCTTCGCGCTCTTCGAATTGCGCAGAGCACTGGTCGAAGAGTTGCGAGTCCATTTCCATGAAGAGCTTGAGCACATTGTAAGTCAATGTCTGCACCGTGCTGTGCCAGTGGTTCTCGCAGTTACGGTACAGCGCCCCGAAAATCAGCGGCAGAATCTCGGCTCGCCGCGCGCTCACGAGCCGCACCAATGCCTCATTATTCCATAAATATAAGGCGCGCTGGGAGACCTGGAAGTGGCTGCTGCATACAGCTTGCGATATCCGCAGAAATAGCGGCCGCATCACCGCTGCGAATTGCTCCATCTGGATCATCTCGATGATCTCCTCGAGCTCGTTTAGGAACAAAATCTGTGACACAGCAATACAACACAAGAATGAGTCAACATTGCTGACAAGTAGCCATCTAACAACAGACGAGACCTCTTTGGCACTAGCAGTCACCGGCCAGTACTTGAGCAGCCCCATAATAATCGGCTCGGCGGTCTGCGGATCCTTTTCAACAAACTGCGTGGTGCAGTACGCCAGTTGTTGATGGAACATGGCTAGGTTTCCTGCCTGTTCATCGGAGACGCGCAAAAGCAGACATCGCAGCGGGTTAATTTCTTTCTCTGCACGTCACAAAAGCCGTAAATGCAAGCGTCGCACCGTGTGAAGCGGAATCAGCGCGCGCTCTAGGAAATTCTGGTGCTCCGGCTTCAGCGGTAGAGCAAAACCATTGATGATACTGTATTTACCCAAGCAAGCAAGAACCAAAACGTTAGAAAATGCGCATCACGACATACTGCAGCAATCACAACTATCTGCGTCGCAAACACACCTTCCTAGGATTTCCAGCAGCTCACCCACACCCTGCAACGATTCCGTCTCGTACACGAACGTATAGAACATATCGTTGATCGAGCGGCGGATGAACGATCGCAGCGCCATTGACTTGCCGTAGATGCGATGCAGAATCGTCTGTAGCCGCAAAACACACCAATGAGCAAACACGATTGACCACCCAACTCAAAATCAATTCGTCACGTCACCTTTAGGTAGTCTCTCTCCCTGGGGTCTTCGGAATCAAACAGATTCAGCAGCTTGATCATAAATTTCTTGCTAAAGTATTCTTGGCTGTCCTCGAGTCCACTTCCTTCGACAACACGAAACGCAGCAAGATCTCGTAGACCAACTGCATATGCGGCCAGGACGGCTCTAGCATTGGTTCGTCATCTTCAGGTACTGCTCCATTAACTCTCCATCAGCACAATAATAAAGGGGGGCAAAGGGGGAGACACGCACGACCAACCTTCCACGTTGCCATTCGCGTTGATTGTCGAGGGGTTGGAACTGCGCCCCAAATGGCGAAAGATGTTGGCGCCCACACACTCGAGCAGATCGGCACCACCGACGGGTCCCAAGCCACTTTCCCTGCCGAAATGTACTCGACGATCTGCAACAGTGCATTGCGCTTGGCCTCCTCTCACGCACTTGTTTGCGCATGTCCGAGAAGTCGTACAGCGCGCAGCAGAGCTTAAGCTTCTGGCGGAATAGCCGCATGCGTTCGCTCGGGGGCACGTCCTCCAGCGCTGGTAGCTCGCCCAGCTTCATCGCCCCGTTGGCTGCCATGGACGTCAGGAGGCAGGATCGGCTCGCGCGCGTTCTCCTCGCACACCGGCTTTAGATTGGGACCAATTAGTCCGCAAAAAGGTAACTTAGTCCCATTTTTGCGATGTGGTTCCCAATTTATTTCAAAACAGATATTTGATTATTATTGAATTTTGGAAGAGGTCAAACATACTTCCCAAATCTGAAAATACCGCCTCACGAACAGTGCCTTTACACCTTTACACAGAACTCCACCAATGGTTTCAGCTCGAGATTGACTGTCCAAAGTGTTAAGTAAATACGTTGTAGGACATACCCCAGCCTAATAAGACGGTACCTGGATTGTTTACTAGCTATCATTACAACAGCTCGAAAATAACTAGCATCTCACGTGTACATCAATACCTGATATTCGTTGAAAAACAACAAATGATAAAGTAGCCGAGCCTGCAGATATCTCGCAATGTCGTGTGGTCTGCCTCAGTCTGCCACTCAGAGTAGCTTCTACCATCTTTGATCGGTTCTTTGGAAAACTAGATTAAATAAATTGTTCGACATAAAAGAAGTTCAGGTTTAGAAACAAGTTCACAAATCGGAGTTTTGTAAGGGACCAAAACGAACGCTTCTAGGATGGGAAGTCAAGCAGTGTTGAAGGCGTCGAACCACAAGTTTCACGTCCAACGACAGTACTATCCATTGGAGGTGAAGAGGTAAAAGAAACAACCTTGCTCAGTTTCTCCGTTGGAGGCTCCACGGTGGTGAAAGAGTCCACCACTTGGTGAGCAATCGCCATGTTGTAGTTGTGATAGCTGAAGTACAAATACTGGTATTATGGTACGTGTCGTATCGGAGACCGTCGTCTTGATACATGTAGCTATCGTCTCCACGAAGGAGGAGGATCCGACTGAAGCTCGCACACCATGCAACGTTTCGCGTTTGCGCAGCGATTGATTATCAGTAATTGACTGGAGGTCCAAGGTGGTGAGGGGCAAAGATGCACCTGCACGCTTCGGAACCTACATCTTGTTTTAGATACATGAATCCATTGGGGTACTTGAGGACCTCAAGTTGAGGTACGCTGCAGTCACCTGCAGGTATTGTAGACCAGCAATGCGATGACCAGTGTTGGCTGACGGTACTATACAGTACGTATACACAGTGCAGGATCAACAGGTGTCGTGGCTAGACATGTGCTTGCACTCCGTATGCTGGTCAAGATTTTAGGTTTCGCTAGGAAGCGTGGTGGTGCCAGAGGTACGTCACACAGGCAACTGCGAACTCGACCGCATGGCAGGCAGTAATTATTAGGACAGTGCTCTGCTTGGAGAAGCAAATACCATGCTGGAAGGTGCCAATGCCCGTGATCAACACGATGGCAATGGCGTGCCTGTCTGGACGATCAACTGTCAATATTCCTACCATGCTGCCGTTAAGCCATTGATAAAGAAGTGCTGCATGAACTCACATGTAAATACATCGTCTTAGTTCAAAGCGCTCCTCCCAAATCCTCAATTGTGGAATGTCCACATCAGCGATGCCAACTATATTTCAACACATTTGACAATATCTCTTTATCACGATACAAATATAAACAATGCAATGAGTATGAAACTACCAAACAATACTAAAATTTCACATGCTTTTCATAATCACTTTCCACAGGGTTAGGAAATCGACTTGAACCGTAAAAGCTGATATTGGCCCATCTCTGTCGGCTGACCGTATCATCAACAGGCTCACTAAAGAATTAACCGCGTTGTTGCCACATTCACTCTTGCCATGGAGCACGTACGCATGTTGTCTCCAGCGCCGGACGACGACGAGGACTACGCGGAGCTGGCGCTGGAGCCCGCAGCCGTGGACCGCCTCATGGGTGGCCAGTGCCTCGTGGAGCAGCTCTCGACGGTGCATCAGCCTCGCAAGCGCCGGCGCGCGTCCACCATCGACCAAGACGTGCTGGACCCGGCGCAGGAGCCGCTCTGCTGTCTCAGCGACGTGGAGGACACCGATGATGACGCAGACGACGGTGCAGATGCGCTCATCGCCGCGTTCGGAAACAGCGACCAGAATCAGAATCAGACACAGGACCAGACTGCGCTGAGGAAGACGCTGCCGCACACGTCGTCGGCTTCGGCCATACGCGTGTGTCGCTGCGGCAAAGTGAGTCGCGGATCGCTGCTAGAGGACGTGAGACACGAGACGTTTGACCCGCATAGTGCATCGAGGGAGTATCTGGACCTGCACATCCGCTATGCCGTGGTGGTGCGTGTCGTACGAGTGGAGACGGTGGATGGACACGCCATGTTTGTGCTTAAAGTGTCAGATGCAGAGACGCAGAAGCGCTGGGAGATCAAGAAGACACTTAAAGAGATGATGCAGTTCTACTCGCAGATTCAGAGTATCAGTTTGGTTGATGCACCTGTCAAGAGGCCGTTGTGGGGAACTTTTCGAGATTTGAGAAGGTTTCGATTGCCCAAGAAGTTTTTGCACTTTCGAGGATCATTGAACACACAGAGACGTGTGGTATTCGACTCGTTTTTGAGACAGACGGCGGCGCTCGTGGCACCCGCACCGTTGGGACCACGACGGAGGAAGGCGGTGCTGCTACTGCAGGAGTTCGTGGGCGTGCACCGCCATTGTGACGTGTTTGATCGTGGTGGATGCACGTGTTTTTTTCTGAAGAACCAGGTAAATGCGTCGCAGCTGGTGGCCGAAATCTTTGCGGCACCGTGCCATCAGATTTCTCGTGTCTGTGAGACGTTTGTGTCTGCGCTCACTAACACGAGCCGTGACGATAAACACGTACTTATGCCGGAGCGAAAGGCACGAACGCTTCTGAACACGGTGTCGAGAAAGATGGGAGAGATCAAGGACAAGATGTTACAGGACGAGGTGTTACTGAGTCAGCTTGCAGTGGCGAGTTCGGAGCGCTCAGAGCCGGACTATGATGAGTTTCTGGACGAGGTCAAGCATGCTGTATGTGGTTTTGCGCAGAGGCATGTGATGGTGCCTCTGGAGGACCATATCCATGAGGCACTGAACACGTTAACGGACTGGGAAGACGAGAGTGCACTGAAAGACAAAATTAAGGTGCTTCAGACCAAGCCCCAGTCCTTTTTCGGAGTGCCTCCACATGTCGTTGCTGGTTCTGGCAGCGATTGGGAGGATGCTCGTCGCGAATTGCGTCGAGTGAACGAGTACGCACTACCTCTGGACAAGCTCAAGTGCTTGGCACGTGCTGCTGGAGCCATTTTCCAAACATGTGGATCGTCCAGTTCATCATCATCTGGTGGGACAGTGAGCAGCCTCACTTCGGTTGAGGAGCTGGACTTGGTGCTGCGGCCTTCAATGACCACGGATGAGTTCATCTCGGTGCACTTGTTCGTGCTGGTTATGAGCAATATGTCGCAACTCCTGATCACCCGTGAGTTTTTACGGGTAATGTGCGATCCCCAAGACACCACTGGTGAACTCGGCTACTACCTTACAACGTTCGAGGTGGCAGTGGACCTGCTGATCAATCACTCTGACCCCCAACAACCAATGCTGCCGTGAAGTCCGAGTCCAAGCAGGTGGTATTATGTGTCTGAAGCGTTCGCACGTTGCTTCTAACAGTTGAGCTGTAGAAGAAGAATTCATGGAATGTGTATGAGTAATTGAGTACTTCAAGTATATTAGAAGGAATACAGTCGAGCATCTTGATGGCCTCGCTGCTTTGTATTTGCTTGAATCCATGAGCCCCGCTTGCTACAAGCTATGCGGTCCCATCCGCTGCCCTGAAGGTGTTCGCGAACGCTTGTTGCATTGAGGACCTTGCATCCGCACTGTTCCCCATAGACCCAGCACAATCCTCCCAGTCGGCCGCAACCCGATCGCTTGCAGATGAACCTCCATTGTGCTCGAATCAGTATCCTTATCGATCTCCACTGGAGAATTGCATCCTGATCGCTTCCACGAAGGGGTTTTGGTTGTTGTCATCCTAGTCTTCCAACACGAAATTCTTCGCGTCGTCAGCTTTTATCGCTGAAAATAAATGCACTATGTGCTAATTCATCTCGGTAAACGCGGTAATTCTCGCTTCGATCTCCATCTCGCAGTACCCGCAGTCTCGCGTTTTACATATTCTGTGGTGTACATGCACTCCACATCATTGGAGTCGTCCCTGTCTGCAAACCAATGCAATGCGCGTTGAACCCCACAATTCTGTGTCTTTGTTTCTCCATTTTTTTCGTACTACATGTAGAACCATAAGTCTGAAGGAAGAAACAACTGAGGTCTTATTCTCATTTCCTGAAGTGTATTCATTGCCTTCTTAAAAAACTTCTTGTTCACTTGAATATCCGTCGCGTGGTACTTGCCTTTCAAGTCGTTGGATTTCGTTCTGCTGCTCTTGTAGTTTTGATGCAACTTCATGAATAGAGCCGAGTTAAACCAGGAAGTCTGCGGTGGTCAATTCTATAATAGCTGGTCTCACGTTAAATCGGCCACCGTGACGTCCAATTAGCGTTCTTTTGGTTTGCAGCAGTGTGGTGAAAATTCGCGCTTCGAATCTTATACTACCACTAAAACAATAGTTCGATAAGGACAAGGAAGATGCCATTAAAAGGAACAATTTACAATGCTTGATGCCGTTCGTCCGTTGAATGAGGCGAAAGTTCTGCGAATGGCTGTATTGGAGTTGCCTAGTGTTGTAATCTTGTTGCAGCAACAAGCTCCACATGATGGGGACGTTGACGAAAGCAAATTGTTCAGAATATCTTCACTATCACTAGTTAGCGAAGATCAGCCTTTGTATCCGAGCACCAGTCTCAACTGTGCTTTCAGCAGTAATGATGAAATTGGAATTTCCTTAGAAATCGGGTTATGTGTGACCCACCTCATGCACAAGCATATTTTCCTGCAAAGCTACTACTAAATTTAAGCGTTGGAAGTGTGCAAAGGCCAAAACTGAAGCATATTGAGTGTGTTGAGAGGAATGCTGCGTATATTGTAGAATATCTAGGTAATTTTTGTTAAAGCGAGCGATCAAATGATGCTAAATGAAAAAGCTAAACTTTTGACGGACATTGTTTTCTCGATTAACTGAAACACTTTGTCCCATCCTGGATTGCCCGAAAGAATAGCCACGGTCATCCAAACCTATGGGTTTGTCGGTTCGGACGGGCAACCAGTGTCTAGAATTTGCGACCTCTGCTCGCCATTGAGGATGGAGTTAATCCAAGGAAGTGCAGTTGTCAATCGCGAGAAAATGTTAGGGTAATCCGAGCCACAGCCGTAACCCTCAGTGTTCGAGCCTATCAAGACATCGTCTGCGTCCCCCTCCTTGTTTTCCTGGATCAACGGACCGCCCCAGTCACCAAAGGAAGTACCCTTGTTTAGATCCCCACCAGCGCATAGCTGTGAAGGATAGAACGTTTCGGTGAACACGTCGATGCAGTTCTTGGTGTCCCACGCTTCCAACGTCACGCTTCTAAGTTCGAGAGAATAATCTTCGTCCTGGCAGGTGGGGACGCCCCAACCTAGCGTTGTTACCAACGTTCCTTCTTGGATATCCGAGTCGTGGCTAGCAAGTTTCACAGGGGCAAACTTGCTAGGGTTCTCTAATGTCACAATAGCGAAATCCCAAGCCCAAGGATCGTTCGGGTTGTAATTCGGGTGGATATCAACGGTCTTGACTTTGATCACCTCCCCATTATCCGTGCCGTTGACTTTGTGAGCGCCAACCGATACGTAGTTGATGCCTTCCTTATTACATAGTGGAGACGTGAGCACATGGGTGGGGGAGATCAGGGCTCCTGCACAGAATGATGAATCACTAGACGAGTTGCGTAAGCCAACGACGTAGGTCTTCGTGCCGCTCGGAACGACTCCACCACTGAGAATTGCAGATGAAACTCCGAAGAGGAGAGGCAATGTGACTGCCGTAGAGACGAACTTCATGGTGCTTACAGTGGAGGAGTGACGATGAAAGGAGGAGTTGTGTCTTGTACGAGGTAAAATCCAAAGTGTAAATGTCGGTCCTGGGACGCACAGTAAATGCTGATAAGCTTTTCAATACTGCCTCTCCGCGCGACGTCAAACATCCATAAGGTGCTTTGCTGTCCATCTGGCCCCAGTTTGGGGTTGGTAGTGCAAAGCGTGAAGACATTTAGCGATGTGTAATGAAGCGCTCGGCTCATGACGATAGAGTTGTGGATTTATCGTAAAAATACTGAAGTACCTCCCCGTTTGTTAGTAATTTGTTGTCTAATATTTTTGTTGAAACTCAATCTTGGTAATACTACCTAGGTACATGTAGTACAGTAGAGAAACGCCATGCTCAATTGTGCACGTTACAAACGATGTGACCAATCAATATTTCTAAAGTGTGACTAATCTTGTTGTTGTTTTGTGGAACATATCCATACGGGCTAACATCCGGTGGTACGCGAAAATGGACTGTCCAAACAGGTGATAGCGCACAGTAATCACCTGGAGTCGTCAACAAAACGACGAGTCGATGCGAATCAAATGGCAAGGATGTGTATTAGCTGCAATCAGACAAAACTAATTGATCCAATTTTACGAATTTTACATGATAAAATTAGTGAACTTTGACAAAAAGATTCAACAACCGAAAATGTACTTCTTTCTTATGTCCAAACAAGTGATAGCGCATAGTAATCACATGAACCCGTAAACAAATCAATGAATTCAAGTGACTCAACAGGCCAGGTGATTACTATCCGCTATCATCTGTGAATTGTACATGTACTGTACCATAAAACAACAATAAGATTAATCACTTTCGATTGATCTTTATCGATTTTTACGAATTAGACCTAAAAACGTTGTATATATTTTGGTCCAATACTTGGTTGTTTTGGGAGGTTTTCGTGAAGATTTTAGTGTTCAATTGAAAGGCCATGCGTTTGTACACAAGAAGGTAGTGTTAGCTTCATATCTGACAGCTGCAACTTGATGCGGGCAGTACGGGACAATTAGTAACAGAGGAGGTTATTGTTTTCGTCTACGGCTGCGGTGCGCATCAGCTGAACAACCTCTGCTTTGATGTTGTAAAACTTGACTGGGTGGACCCAAAATACTCATGCGTAGTAGAGTGTTTGTGAGCAGAACTGTAAAGAACCAAGGACTGCTCAACAAGGTTTACGCTACCCTATGCACTGAGTTTCACGGGAACTCGTACGCAATGGTGCTGTATTCCGCTTTACGATGGAGCAGCGTAAACTTGACGTTTGGGCGTTTAGTCAAAGCGCTCCGTGACTGGATTATCAATACTGTAGAAGTGCTGTCATGAACGAGCGAACTGAACGTGAAATTGACCCCACGTATGAATTACCTGCAGGGTTTAGTGACATCGTATTAAGTTCTGCTTTCTGGAGAGGCATTGAGTAATGCATCAGCATTTTTGACCCCATCTGCAAGTGTATTGGAGTCCATGCCAACTACACACGAATGTTTTAACTTCGTATATCTACACACATTCAAGATGTTTGAAGGGGAAGAACAACAATGGTTTCTTGTACAAGTACTCTACCGTTTGAGTCGCATCCAAAGCCCAGTACATGCTCTTGCATTTTAATGTGACCCATTTTACCGACCTTTTCGAATGGGGGTTGTATCTAGAAACGGTCCGGATGCTGAGGACAGACATTTGTAGCCGATACAGAGCTGAAATAGACCTGTTCTGTACATCGGATTCGCAGTCGCGTACTGTTCACTTGAAAGCGGTAAAGGAGTTCCTGAACTACTGTGTACAAGAGGAAGTGATATATCGAGAATGGCACGAATTGTGAACTGCCAATCTTGAATAGCATGGTCTCAGGCACGGACTCGGTTTCCCATTCTAGTCTTCTGGTGAAAGTGTATTCAGCACCCGAATCTACTGCACTGCAGGCACCGCATGCATTTCGTGGAGCGTAACCACAAGGTTGCGAAGCGGGTTCATACTGCTAAAAGAAACCGCACGGGAGAAGGGAAGGTTCAAGAACAGGTATCAGTTGTGCACAACTCTGCTGTCGCACAGCTTCAACTTGATGACGAGCGCCAGCGGTTTGAGATTATGTATGTTTTACAAAACAACAACAAGATTAGTCACACTTTAGAAATATTGATTGGTCACATCGTTTGTAACGTGCACAATTGAGCATGGCGTTTCTCTACTGTACTACATGTACCTAGGTAGTATTACCAAGATTGAGTTTCAACAAAAATATTAGACAACAAATTACTAACAAACGGGGAGGTACTTCAGTATTTTTACGATAAATCCACAACTCTATCGTCATGAGCCGAGCGCTTCATTACACATCGCTAAATGTCTTCACGCTTTGCGCTACCAACCCCAAACTGGGGCCAGATGGACAGCAAAGCACCTTATGGATGTTTGACGTCGCGCGGAGAGGCAGTGGTATTGAAAAGCTTACCAACATTTTCTGTGCGTCCCAGGACCGACATTTACACTTTGGATTTTACCTCGTACAAGACACAACTCCTCCTTTCATCGTCACTCACCCACTGTCAGTACCATGAAGATCGCGTCTACAACTATCGCAGTTTATCTTCTCTTCGGAGTGGTGTCTGCAATCCTCGGAGGAGAAGTCGTTCCAAGCGGCACGAAGACCTACTTGGCTGGCTTGCGCAAATTTCCAAACTCTACAACATACTGCGCTGGAGCCCTGATCTCCCCGACGCATGTACTCACGTCTGCGATTTGCAATCAGGGAACTATCAACTTTGTGACGGTGGGCGCTCACAAAGTCAACGGTACGGATAGCGGAGAAGTGATCAAAGTCAAGTCGATTGACATCCACCCGAATTACAACCCCAAGGCTGCCGTTGTAACGTGGGCGTGGGACTACGCTATTGTGACATTGGAGAAACCAAGCAAGTTTTCCCCAGTAAAGCTTGCTAGAAACAAATCGGAGGTTCAAGAAGGAATGTCGCTAACAGTGATGGGTTGGGGTGTTGTCAATTGCAAGGATACACATTACCCTATCGAGCCTCGACGTGTGAAACTGGAAGCATGGGGTAACAAGAATTGTAGCGAAACGTACTCTCTTTTCTCTCGCTCACAGATGTGTGCTGGTGGAATCGTGAACCAAGGTACTTCCCCTGGCGATTTAGGGGCCCCATATATCAAGGAAAACAGTGAGGGAGATGCAGACGATGTCTTGGTTGGCACGAACATTGGGACTTCCGAATGTGGATCAGATTTGCCTATGGTGTTATCGCGCGTGACGATTGGACTCCCTTGGATTAACTCAATCGTCAGCGGGCAGTAGGTTTGTCAACGTTTACCGTCGACGTGCACTATTTCCTTCATAATTTCTTGAATGTCCTGATAGTTCACAACGCTTGCAATACTACTTTCAACAAACCGTAATCACGTTTTCAATTTTGTCAAATTCTACTGTACTGTAAAGTAATCTGCGTAAAAGCCAAGCGTCTGATGTATATAAAGGCTCTTAAGCGCATAAAGTGATGTTGAGTGTTAATTGGGCAAAGAAAATCTTTACTGAGATTAACGAATTATGCATGAAACTAATGACTGCTTTGTACAATAATGCAGTGTAGTGCCAATAATGCCGTATGGTCGAAGCGCTTACATTCGACCATGCATTCTTGCATAGGTCTACTTTGCAGAGGTTATCCGCATACATTCTATCGCGTTGTTTTTCTGGTCAGTACCTATAGGCATCACAGCCCATCACCTTTTCGTCACATCGAATCTACATCAATATGTTTGTAGACCCGTTCGGTATTCACGCAGATTACTGTACATATCTGTAGCGTACAAGTAAGTGTACACTACATGTATACACATCTATTTGCATTTTTGTCAAGTCTTGTATGATTTTTTGTACCCTTTGTAATGGGGGTATACGTCTATTGAATTCATGCAATTAACGTCAAAATAATAATTTTCATCCGGGAACGATCGTCTGGCCGCAGTACCTTTATCGTTATCTTGGGATCGGCCCATATGATAATACAGCAATTCTGGCCGCTGCTTATCCGTAAACGGTACATATATATAAATATGAATATGTAGCCTGTCACTGGCATCACTATTATCACAATTCTGCGTCAGAGCGACTAATAGCACGGGGACGGGACTTGGGACTGGTGTGGGCAACCACGGACGCACGGCTTCTCTTAGACCTCTGGGTGGGAATGATCGGTCCATCGTCAGAGTCGGAGTCGTCTTCAGATTCACGAGGACGCTTGGAGCCAGAACGTGAATGGTCATCAGACTTCTTGTTCTTGGACTTCTTGTTCTTGAATTTCTTGTTCCCAGACTTCTTGACTCCTGGTTTGCCAATTCCAGACTTTTTGCTCTTGGACTTGTCACCCCCAGAGTCGCTGTCACCGGTCGCGTCATTCCCAGAGTCGTCATCTTCGTCCTCAGACTCAGAGTCGACGACACCACTATCTTTGTAGTCAGGATCCTCTTTGGGGTTGTCGACCGAAGATTCGACGTCGCTCTCAGGATAATTGACGTGACCATCCAGATCACCCCAAGCAGCGGGTTTGGTACCAGCCAAGAGATGACGATCTACCACTTCGTCGGCCATCTGATAGTAGACTTCCGGGACGTATTTGGTCCAAGGGGTGGAATCCATGTGACGCGAGAAAATCACGCTCACCAGCATCTGGACAAGAACCGGACTGCTGAAGAGACTATGAGCCGCCTTGTCCGACGCCAACCATTCCATGGCCTTGTCGTATGTGACACCAGACAACAAAGCTTGGCGAAGGTCAGGACGGACTTCTTTCCATACCACATCTCCAGGAAGCTTCTTGTATACTTCAGACTTGGCCACCGTGGTACTTGCATTCGCCGAAAGTACGGAGTCTTCAACAGGCTGGTGTCCAGAGGGACGACGCTTGAGACTCCTGAGGTCTGACGTGAGCGGCCACGTGGGTGATAACGTCTGCGCCTGAGATTTCGAAGAGTACACGAGATATCTGGGACTCTTGGACTGTGAATCAGAAACACCAGCATCCGAACGAGTGAGGTCCAGAACTCTGGTATTTTTTGCAGCCTCCTCGGCAGCGTGACGAGCTCGCTCTTCAGAAAGGCGTTTCTTGAAATCAGGAACAGGTCTCTTTCGCTCGTCCAGAGCCGTCACGTTGATGATAGTTGTCCAATGATCTGGAATGACAGTGTCCTCCTGATATGACACCAAGAGATCGTGTAGGCGATTCCAATTACCCGAGATCTCAGAGTTCTCTTGCAAGAACTCCGAAAAACCCCATGGATCCGTCGGCTTGACGTCGGGACGAGACTTCAGAATAGAGACTTGGGCTTGGAGATCGGCAATCTGGGATTTCAAAGCTGCCTTGTCCGCCTTCAGAGCTTCCACTTGGTCTTGATAATGGGCCTTGAGGTCCCGAATCTCTGAAGACATACGCTCCTCCACGATACCAGCGTCTTGCTGAGCAACCTGAAGTTCATGCTTCCAGTATTGACAGTTCAGCACCCATTCGCGTTTGATCTCTTCACACTCCGACCGAGCCGCCGCAGCATCTATCAGGGCAACACCGTTCTGAGAGCCGACGCGCTCCCGAAGACGTCGATGGGCTGCAGTCATGAGTTTCAAGTAGCCAGCCGTCCGAAAGACCCTTTCAGCAAGCCGGGTATGAGGAACATGAGATAGCAGAGACGCCAACTCACGGCGAACTTCCACTGACGAGGCCAGAGCATCCAGAGTAGGCACATTTAGAGTCTGGGTACGAGGTGTTATGGTCTCATGGGGATCGAAGCTTGGGATCACACGCTCCAACTCCTGAAGGTCTTCGTCGGTAAGTGTCTCGTACCCTACGAGCACACAAGGACCGCCATATGCATTCGCAATGTGACGACCTCTCTGGAAGTCCTCAGCTCGCGCTGGTACACTTATCAGGAAGGCACGTCCCTCAGGCTCGATGTTAGGCGCGATGTAATTCTGAGGGACATCAGAATCTCCCAGTGTAATGACCGAAGCGCTTTCGCTCGTCATCAGACCTTGACGGAAGAGTCGGTCGACTTCCTCGGTGGACAACAATCGAGGTGCACCAAAAGCTCGCGTTTGGAAAACACCAGGGGCGTCTTCCGAGAATGCAGAGCCTGGATTACGTGGAGTAGCCTTCGGTGAAGAGCCTGCCGAGTTCGCGCTGCCATCAGGGAGGTCCTTGACATGACCTTCGACCTGGAGAGTTCCGGACTTTGTTGTATGGGCTGGGGCGCTTGAGCTGCCACCAGGCAACGTGGCTGAACCGACGTCACCACCCTGCACCGTGATAACAGTAGCCGTAGCAGGACCTGTGCCTGTGGTGTCGCCTGCCGGGCCACTCGACGAGTTGTTCGTGTTTAAAGACGTGCTTGTTTCCTCCGACATGTGAGTGAGAAAGTGGATTGGAATATGACCGCCCGTTGGGCGAGCCAAGTTCAAATTTCTGAGTCTGAGAGAAGAATCAGACTGGGGAACAGGGCGCCAGAGGCTCTGAAAACCAGGCAAATGACAAAGGGTTGCTGCTACACTACGCTCTAAAAACCGTTCATCAGAATGTCTGATAGACCTGGCCATGATACACAGCTTGGAGAAAGTTCCGCACTGACGGATCGTGACCAGGAGGGGCGGTTGACATGATGCTATTTCCGATTTTCGAGCAACAGGTGGATATTACGTTACGATGTGATTGGTTATAATATGGGTTATGAGAGAGGGGGAGCTTGGGACACGGCTGCACCCGTGCGACATCTGTGGAAGATTTTAGATGAACCTTCGCCTGACTGTAAAGGGGCCCAATGGACCAGAAGTGTACTTCAGAGTGTGCACAACTCTGAAGGTCAAATACATTCTGTCTGGTCACCGGACTTTCCCCGACGATGAGTGCCTAATTCCTGGCGGAAAGTCTCTCAGAAGAACGTATCTCTGAGAGACCTCATCCCGTTACCGTCCAGCGCGATGATGATGGTTCAAGGATCTACACTACTTACCCGCAGAGACCAAGTATCGCGCGCCGGACGCCGCGCACCCGCGCACCCCTCAAGAACTTCGTGTACGTTGAAGCATTGGTGCTCCGTACTATGATATTCCGTTCAATACTCTGGTATTCCCCACTCTGAATGACCAAGACTTTGAAAACCAAAGTGATTTCAGACTCTGAAAACCCGGATACCAGACTCTGAAATCAACGAAGATTCAAGACCATACTGAAACCAAGTGAACCAAGTTCAAGTAACGCAATCAAGTGATGTGTGACCTGCACATCCCCTGTAATGACGTCTCTATCCATCAGCCCATCGGGATCTGCTGCACTGACCATACTGAAACCAAGTTTAGGTCCCGCAATCAAGTGATGACTGCCCTGCACATCCCCCGTGATGACGTCTCTACCTGTCAACCCATCGAGATCGGCTATACTGACTGCATACTGAAACCAAGTCAAGATACCTGATACATACAAGAACCAAGTGTACCTGAGATTTGAAGACTGACTGCATGAAGGACGCCAAGGACGACAAGAAGAAGAGTGATACCAGAGATATATGCGAGTTATGAGAAAGATAAAACGATAAACAGAGTTCAATTTGCTTGCTACTGCACAAGTCCGCTTGAGAGGTATCCAAGCCACTGCGTAAAGGACGTACGCCGTGTGATCTCCACCAATTCAGTCCCCTTAGGTGGAGATCAGGTAACGTAGAGACCTGAGAGGACCCGCCTATTCCATATCCTAGTTGGGTCGTTTGTTTTGTCTCTAGCGGTAGCCCATTTCATATTGCTCGTTTGGACAGGCTCTGGAAACTAGACAGTCGTTTCCAGGGTGCAAGGTAGACTGTTATATATAGCTGATTGTATTGGTTTATATTTCCCTCTATATTAGAGGGTGGTGCGCGAACGTGAAAGGGATACCAGACAGACCAGGTGTCTGGTAACGAGTCCCTAGTTGACCTGGAGCATTAGCCCACCGTTCAAGGGCCCAGAAAGAATAAGAACGGCTGTATATATTTGTATATTCCTGAACTCTGTATATTTGTTGTTTATCTCTGAAAGTCAAGTATCTCGGTTCTGGATTTGTGATATCCAGACACCGATATCAGACTCTCTCTGGTATATTAACCTCTTTCCGACCACCAACTTTCTGGTAACCTACTTGGTTTCCAGAGACTCCGACTCCCAAACGCTCCTGGAAGGACTTCTTGAATCCCGACACCAGACTCCAAGGGAACACAACTTTTCTTCACTACGTACTTTCAGACCCTGGCGAGGGTCATATTCCCAAGACAACGAACTCACAGGGATACCACAAGGTACCACACGCCCACCTACGTTGTACGACTCTGGAATCCTTTCAGTAGTCATATAACCGGGTTCACTATACGCCACCTGCTCCGCGATCAAAGTTTCACCGACTTCGCGACACTGCGCTTCAGATATAATGTTCCTATTGTATACAAAAGAGCGGTGTTTGTGTTAACAACTGGTATTTTGCGGTCTGTAGGGTAGCTCCTATACAGTAAACCGAATTGACAAGTGGTCCAAATTTCCGGCCACATCGGCCTATAGTGAAATCAAGTAAACAAGAATGTTGGCCTTAAAGACTCTTGTGAACCAACAATGGATTGGTGGAAGACGACATTGTTGCTGGAGCATTGTTCTTTTAGTTTCATTTACAGTTCTGCTACGGCATGCCTGCATGGCTCAATGATCAAGAGAGAGGTCGCATTCAAGGTCTGCGAGAAGGAGGGCTCTCTATCAGGGCTATTTCAAGAAAGGTCAAACGGTCACGTGAGGCCGTCGAACGCGCATTAGCTGCACCGTGTCGAGAATGCTGCCGCCCCGGCCGTAAGCCCATCATCTCAGAGAGGTTAGCCCGGCTGCTGCTGCGCAAAGCTGCCAGTGGTGACTACACAGCCGCCCAGCTGAAGATCGAGTGCAAATGTCAGTGCTCGGCACGTACCATTCGGCGTCTCCTTTTCGGTGTAGACTGGTTAGTCTACACCAAAATGGACAACACGCTAGCGCTCACTGCTAAGCACAAGTCTCATCGCCTTGATTGGGCCATAACAATGGTTATTACACCGCAAAAAGAGCGGGAGAAAATTATATTTTCCGATGAAAAAAAGTTTAACTTAGATGGACCGGATGGAATGCTGAATTATTGGCACGATGTGAGGCGACCTGCAAGGACGACAGTGCGACGTCAGAATGGCGGTGGTTCGGTGATGATTTGGGGTGCTTTTAGTGCCAAAGGCAAGTCTAAATTCGCGGTGCTGGTAGGGCGGCAGGCTTCGGAACAGTATATCTGTACTGTGTCGGAGTTTCTGCTTCCGTTCGCGCACTTGAACTACGGAGTAGATTTTGTCTATCAACAAGACAACGTTTCCATTCATACTTCAGAGGAGACTATGGAATTTTTCAAGGAGCAGGAGGTGAGCGTACTCGAATGGCCCGCACGCTCCCCCCGACCTCAACCCCATAGAAAATATATGGGCGTTGTTGGCTCGCAAAGTGTATCCAAATGGGCGACAGTACGCTACTGTTGCTGAATTAACTGATGCAATCTTAGCCGCATGGGACAGTGTTGATCAAGCTTCACTAGTGAACTTGATAAAATCAATGCCGAGGCGCTGCATTGAAGTTATTGAGAAGAAAGGAGGTAAGACCCACTACTACTAATATCATTTCAGTACGTTTTACTTGATTTCACTAAAGGCCGATGTGGCCGGAAGTTTTGTCAATTCGGTTTATTGTATAGGAGCTACCCTACAGACCGCAAAATCCCAGTTGTTAACACAAACACCGCTCTTTTGTATACGATAGGAACAATATATCTGAAGCGCAGCACGAGATTCGAAAAATTGGCCGAGTTACAGCCAAAAGTGTGGGTGGCCGGTTTAATTTGTCCAGGAGTGTATTTGACCTACTTTTATATGAACAACTATTTTTAATTAGTAATTTGTATTACAGGACAAATGCTAGTGAACTGCCGTTCACTTAGAGTTTGTATACTCTTGATAGCACGCTTCCTCAAGCAAGGTGCTCGTGTGACAGTATGCACTAGTCAGAGGAGATAGAACAGTAGTGTCCAGTGGAAACTTGGTCCGGCGCTCAGGCTCTCGGTGGTGGGTCGAGTTGTCGATTATGCAAGGGTTGGATAGAACAGTGTCATTAGTAGTGCATGAGTGGTGAAGCTAACGAAGAGATTATCAATCATGTTGGCTATTGGATCGTACTGTGTTTAATCGTTACAGTCATGGCGACGCTTTGGCGATCATTGAAGGTTGGTTTCCTTGCACACTGGTGAATGAACGATGGTATAGTTTGGTGCTTAAACACGAGTAGCTGCGTTCGCTGCATTCGCAGCCACCCTTCCTGGAAGAAACCACTTAATGTCGGCTTTTCGCTTTGCAATTACACTGTTGTATACCTGTGTGTATTTCTCCACAAGAGATTTGGAGATTGCGGCGACTTCTTCCGGGGTTTTCATAGGATTGGTCTTGGTCCACTGCTTCAGTAAATCCTTCTCAAATTTAGTTCCCATTTTTTTCACGTTTTCATCGGAGCTCGAGATAGCTGAGGCGAAAAGCTGGGCAGCTTTCTGATCACCAAGCTCGCCTCTCATGAACTTGGCCACAGACATTTCATCATTGTATCTGTTCAAGTGGGCGATGTAGCCATTCCACTCAGCGAATTGTTTGCTTTTGAAGATATTTTCCGCATTTTCCACCGAGATTTTTGAGACTTGTTTGTTGGAGAAGAATTCGTCCACCTTTTTAAGCCCTAAACTGCTGAAAGCTTCGTCAGCGGTTTGTCCCTTGATTTTCTGAAACTGTGGGGGTAAATCGTCAAATGTCGATATGACGTTAGACTTCGACTTCAACGAGAGTTGCTTCGCGAGCTTCTCTTTTTCTCCTGACGAGAGCTTCTTTGAGAGCTTCGTGTAACCGTCAGATTTGAACAATCCCTTGACCCACGTCGTAAAGGTCCCGCGTTCTTCTTCGTCATGAGACCGCAAAAGTCTCTTGACAAGCACATCTTCCTCTTCAACAGCGAGCGAAATGGCTTGCGTCGGTTTCGAGTTTGTAGACGCTAAGGCATCAACACCATGAAAGGTGATAGCTGCAGCCAGTAGAACGAAGTAGTGAAGTTGCATCTCCAGTGTCGACAGGTGTCGTCAAAATCCGAGTTCTTAGTGTTCGACAGGGAATCGAGAAGTGAGAGACCATGTACTACCTGTAGTACATACAGGCTCAATTCTCCGCCCATTATTATATCCACAGATGAATTCAATCGTACCACATGTTGTATCTCAAGAACGTGAATGGTCATGGATGCGATACTGTATAGTCTAGATTAGATACAGTAGTATCTGCTAGATACTCAATTGCCGTGGGTGTGATACTATACACTCTAGATGCAATCTAATCTAGCCAGTACAGTATCACATCCATGTCAATTGAGTCAATGGGTACAACGTTGGAATTGTTGCGCGCACGTAGTCATCCAAGTGTTAAGTCCACCAGCGGAAGTGGATCGAAGTCCAAGGATTCTTCTGGAAACTCACGAAGCCTGGTATCCAAGCCTTACAAGTCGCTGTCGGTTAGAGAGCTCCAGGTGGTAGAAACACCAGACTGTGATGCCTTCTCCTGGTTGTACTATGGTATCAGAGTACAACGCGTGAGTTCTACCAAGACTACGACTGGTCAAACGCTGGGATTTCCGGATTATGAGGTCCACAAGCACTCGTGCTCCGTTCTCAAGAGACGCTGGGACTCAGAACGCTACTGTGCGGTGATTCGCAAGAAACGTGCTCCTTGGGAGGTCATGTTTAACAACCGGTTCTCTGAATTCTACTTCCACAAACGTGATGAGCTGGAACCCATGGTGCTGGCTGACGTAGAAGAGATTGTGCGCAGCATGAAGAAGCACGCTCAGGCTTTCTGGGAACGGACTCACTGGGTCACTATGGATGTCGAGGCTGATGACAAGTCTGCGGAATTGCACAAGTACCGGGCCATTCGTCGAGCTGCTTTGATTCGTCAGCACAACGCCCTCATCCGGAAAGCCTTGGCGAACAAGGATTTCCAGAGTCGTTGCTCTCGGAGCCTGGCATCTGGACTGTTCCTGACAAGGCGTGTCCCTGGATCTGGCAAGGCCCCAGAGTCGCCGAACTTGGTGGTCCCAAGTGTCTGAGTCTGGAGACACAACGTGGGGACTTGGATGCCATTGAGCCTGCTCGCATGCAATGGGCCACGGTGAACGTGGACGAAGAATGGCTCCAATATGTTCCTGACGATATCAAGAAAGATATCTTGACGCCGGCCGAGCGCTCTGAGAACCCCGTCTCCCTCAGCTACTGAAGTCCCCAGCCTCAGTCAAAATTTCATAGGAAGACTTCATACTGATAGGCCACTTAGTTGTCTGCATTTGTGACGTAAACCCCGGCCTCAGTGGAGTCATTCAATCTTTCATCCTCTAATATCTTCCACTTAATCATTGATTCACTTCTCCTCTTTCAACTTTCACTTGTTCATAATCTCGTATTCATCAGCACGTAATCTCCACAAATTCCTTTTCTCCACATACACATCGTCGTTTTCATACAAGCAATAACATAGTCGATCACACGTCTGAACACACGAATATCAGAAATAAAATCTCTGAAGAACATGCATTCATACTCTCATTCTCTGAAAGTCAGTCTCTGCAATCTCTCAGATATCGGACTTCCAGATGCGTTTTCAGAGTTGTTTAGACTCTGGGGTGATCGTCTCCAGCTTGCATTGCCTGGAAACGAGCTAGTGCTGGTGCACTCTGATTGAACTCATAAAGTAATGCGCCACAATTCAACTTCGATAACGGTAGCCACTCAGCTTCGCGTAACCTTTCCATTTAACGAGATATTCACGGAGACGTTTGGACGTTCTGGTACGTTTACCCCAACGAGTATCCAAAAACTTCTCCACTTCATATTCATCATTCTCAGCGTCAGGTTCCCAACTATCTTCAGGTAGCAAAGCGGCATCAAAGTCATCGTCTTCTGGAATCTCAAGCTCTACCGTTGGTCGCCTGGGGAACAGGGCTCTGGGTTTCAGATGGCTCACATGCACCCAGGGATTCACACGATAACCAGTATCTTCAACCTTGAGTCGTACGCGGAAATCATCCAACATCTCATCGATTCTGAAAGGACCATGCCACATGTGCGCTAGCTTCCGGCTTAACCCCGTTTGTACTTTAGGGATATAAAGCCATACAGCATCACCTATAGCAAAACCTGATTTCAGACGTTCTGACAACTCGTTCCACTTTCTGGTTTGTTCTTCAGACCGGTCGCGTTTCGCTTTCTTCTGGAGATCTTCGGCACATGCCACAGCATAACTGTAGTCTCGTTGCATCTTCCTTCTCCATTCGTTAGCGGTTCGTTCCTGAGTCGTCGACGGCTTGGGTCCTAGCATAGCGGACACAGTTCCGAGAGCATCCCAACCATGCACCAAAAACAAAGGCGTTTCCAGACGGGTGGCATCGAACGACGTGTTCAGGGCGAACATCAGACGCTCGGCATGATCATCCCAGTCACTTTGATCAGCTTCAGAAATATATGCCTTGATCGCGCGCACCACAGTTTGAACCGACCGCTCCTGTTGGCTATTAGCTTGTGGTCGGTATCCTAGAGTAGCTCGTTGTCTACTACCCAGGAGTTCCCTGAAACACTTGAACACCTCACTCATAAAGCGGGGATCCTGGTCATGACGAATCAGAGAACTGGCTCCGAAGTTTCTGAAAACACGTTCTTCATAGGCTTCCGCCACATCTTGAGCCGTGGTGATACTCATCGGCTTACACATCACGTACCCTGAAAACATGTCTTGGAAGAGCAGAAGGAAAGTGTTGCCGCGTGCTGACTTCGGCATATGCGTCACAAAATCCATGGACACAACCTCAAACGGTCTGCTGGGCTCAATATTCCCAGGTGACGGTCCAGGGTTTGGAGGTCGCCCCTTGCCGCTAGCGCAGTCCACACACTCCTTCACGAATCTTTCCACATCGGCGTACATACCCAACCAGTAGAACTCTGAACTCAGTTTCTCGAACGTCCTCTTGATTCCCTGATGTCCACCTTGATAATCTTCGTGGGCATAATGCAGCAAGTCTGAGTGCAAATCTCTGGGGACGACCAGTCTGAGTTCATCGACGTTGTCTAGAGGCCGCTCTCGGGTAGCACGACTTAGACGATACAGCACATCTCTGGAATCCAAGATGAAATCTTCAGCGACCCTTGCTAGTTTCCTGACTCGGGGGCGTGGTAGATCCCCCACGTCACCTTTCAGAAACTTCATGAGCTCAACCAAATATGGGTCGTGGCTCTGATGTGCCTTAATTCGCCGCCAACGTTCTGCCTGGAACTCCAAAGGCCCCAGGGGTTCACGCTCATCGTCGTCCTCAGGCGGATCAGTGTTATTCGGAACTTGGGCACGGGTCACAGCAATCAATACTTTAGCTGATCGTGGCAGAGGTGCGGATTCGGGGCCTGGAATTCCATTAGACTCAGGTGTCACACCGTGGTTTTAAGAGCCTGATACTTCGGACTCCTGAACTTCTGCATTTGGAGCTGGGCAGGGCTTCATCAATTTCTCTTGTACTTTAGACACTAGTTGTAGATGGGTGAGCTCGTCAGCGTCTTGTACCTGCCAAGCTTCCCCAAGTGCCAGAGTCTTCGAAGTTAAGTAATCTGCCGCTTGGTTGAACTCACGTTTCACATGTACTAATTTCAGGGCTTGAAATTTGGTTTTCAGAGATTCAAACTCTGCCAACCTCCGCTGCAAATTAGGTTGGTTGCAGTTAATCAGTCCCTGAGCCTGTTGTATTGCGATACGTGAGTCTCCAACGACCACTAGCTCATGTATTCCATGTTCCAACGCCATCTTCAGACCGTAGTTCAATCCACAATACTCCGAGTCATTCACAGTGACGTCCTTCAGGGGAAATCCTCGGGCTTCCAAAACATTCCAACCAGGGAGTTTCCAGAGTATGCATCCCCAACTTCCCAGACGAGTGGACGTCTTTGCTGCACCATCGAAACTCAGGACATGACCCTGATAATTCGCTTCCAGCATTTCCACACTGACAGGAGCTGGCGGTTTGACTCGCCCCTTGGCTGGAATCAGGTTTCAGATACCTCGTCTAAATGTTCTCGGGGTGTAATGCCTGCGCCGAGTATGGCTGGAAGTCCGTCTTCATCGCGCTGTATCTTGCGAATTTCTAAGTCCCAGTGCGACAACTTCAGACCCCACTTCACGTTTCTACCATCGGTGGAATTCGACGTCAACAACCATTTCAGCACAGAGTATCTGGTATACACCACAATCACTGGACTTGACTCTATCAGCGCTCTGAAATTTTCCAAGACTCTGAGAATCGCAATCACCTCCTTTTCGGCGATATGATACCTGAGTTCAGCGTCATTCAGGACACGGCCCGTGAACCGGACTGGATGAATCACTCCATCGTACTCCTGCCCTAAAACTACCGCGGCAGCCCAAGGGTTCGCATGTGGGATGATAACAAACGGTCTGGTTCGGTCCGGGTGTCTGAGAAGTGGGGTGGAAACTATCTTGCGTTTCAGGAGCTCAAATGCTTCCTTGGCACAAGTCAGATCCTTCCCAGAGCGGATCTGTTCATCCGTCAACTCGTACAAGGCAGCAGCGATAACCGGTAAATCTTCAATAAACTTGTTGTAGTAATTGAGACTTCCCATGAAACTCTGAACTCCCTTTAGCGTGGACGGGAACGGCAGTTCTTCGACTCCTTTGACGATCTTGGGCGTCGCTCTCAGACCTTCGGCGCTGATTTCGTGGGAGAGATACGGGATCGATAGTTTCCCAAATTCGCTCTTGGGCAAACTCACAGAGATGTTCCAGTAGCGAAGTCTGAAAAGCAGAGCGTTTAAATCGTCACAGAGTTGGTCCCAAGTCGGCGCTCCATGTGCAATGTCATCGATATACGAACTTCTCCCCAGGACTGGACCCATATACGTTGGAACCGGAATGTTCCTCTGGAAGACGGTCATCTGACTTGTGAGAGCCGACATCTCTGATTTCAGGGCATGATCTTCTGAGGATTGATTTTCAGAGTCTCGAGGTTTCAGCTTCAAAAATTCCAGAACATCTGCGTCAACTTCAGCCTCTTCCTCTGGTGACAATCTCACAAATCCCCACAGGCAATTATCCAGCATAGCTTGATACACAAGAGGAGCATTCTTCAGGCCGAAAGGCATTCTCACCCACTGGAAGTGTCCAAATGGACAAATAAATGCGGATATCAATCGAGCACGCTCCGTCATCCTGATCGCCCAGAACCCGCTAGCCATATCCAAACTCATAAACCACATCGCAGCCTCGAACCCAATCAGGAGGTCATCAATGAGAGGCAACGGGTAGGGTGATAACTGGATGAAACCATTCACAATCCGATAGTCGATACACATTCGTATGTCAACACCGTTCTTCTTCAGAACGATCACAATAGGGGATACCCACGGCGAATTGGAGTACTCAATCAAACCGGTTTCCAGGAGTTTCTTGAGAAGCTCATACACCTTCAGCATGAGGTGAGGGGCAACAGACCTTGGACGTTGGGCCACCGGTTTGGCGTCCCCTACATCTAGATCACAAATCACGCCCCTTGCCGGTGCGGGCGCTGCATTACCGTCTCCTAGGAAGATCTTTCTGTGGTATTTCAGAATATCACGTAGTTTCTTCTCCATTTCTGGTGTTGTCTTTCCTGGTTCTCCAACATCAGCACTGCCAATATCGCACTCCGGTGTCAATTCCTCAATCTCTGGTAACATGACCAGTTGATCGCGCAACTGGGCAAGGAGCTCCGTGCCTTCCCGCATATAAACACCCGGTTCCAAATCCAACTCTTCGTTCGAGACTTGCATACACCGTTCAAACTCCACTCGTAATTTTTCCACAGGTGTTCCGGGCATCCCTTTACGGGGATATCCCAAGACTCGTCCATTAAGTCCAAATCATCTGCTGGTAACTGAGAAGTCTGAAAACCACTTGCAGGAGACTCTAGTTCCGAGTCCGAGGAGCCGTCACCAGAACCGATGCAATCGTCACCATAGTCGCTGGGAGAGACACTTTCAAAGGACATCTCAGAATCTCTGGTATCCACACTTGCGTCCAAGCTGTCCGCCACTCCACTGCAGCAGCAATCATCTGTCTGAGTGGATGCATCTAGGGCAAAACGCACTCGCTTCATGACTGGGGTCGGGTCTGATTTCACAAATTGCACTCGAGCATTATCCAACCTCGGATGTTGCAGTATCTTAGTCGGCCATGGATAATCTGGACGCTCCACACAAGGAGGTTGCGGCATCAGAGCCTCCAGCCTTGCTTCTCGTTCCATGCGCTTCTTCGTTTCTGGTGACGGAGTACTTTCCAGGATCAGTACCTCCCAATCACGATATGCAGCGGAACCTGGACGCACGAAACGCCCATGTCTCGGGAAGAAGCCATATTCCACGATCCTCGCGACATCAGAGAGCTCGTTGACCCAGGTGTTCTTATCGGAAATATTCACCACACGAACTGCCACAGGCCATGAGCGAGCAGCATAGATCAGCTGCGTAACCCAACGATCACCACGTCCAGCCCACACGACTTCCCGTTGCGGATTCGTCGGACCGTAATCAATCCTAACAATGAACTCCTCACCAGGACTCAGAAGAACGGCCTCGCTTGGTCTGACAAACCTGCTACGACCAATGTGGTCACCGGGTTTCCAAATACACATCATCACCACGACTTCGTCTGGTAACGACACCAGACCTTCGCGAGTACTGATCCTCACTCCAGCGGCAAACATAAAGCCCATTCCTAAAAGCACATCAATTCCTTCACCAATATTCGCGACCCAAACATCCACAATGTACACCACTCTTGGCCCAAGTGTCAGCTTGATCTCAGCGCTGGCGCCAATGTACGTCGGAACACCACCCATCCCTGATACCTTAGTTTGCTTGTGCGACTTGAGTCTGAGTCCGAGCTTACGCGCAAAGTCGTAACTCAGAATGTTTATAGTCGCGTACTGTTTCACTTAGGGCCCAGCGCCATCTTAATATATTCACGCACAGCGAGGTCAATTATCGCTGGTGAGAAAAGCGCAAGGTTTGGAAAATTGCACACATCAGCATCACTAGAAGCACATCCTCGTTTGAACAATGAACAGATACATTCTTCTTTCCGGTTTTGCGGGGCATTGCTGAGACTATGTCTTCCGGGATGTATCAAACTGATTAGGAACACACTTGTCGTGGTGTCGTCGACAACTCTGCGCCGCAATTCTTCTAGACGTGATAGTTATGATACTCGAGTCGAACGCTATGACACGGCTGTGACAAGGATTGCCTGTAGGTAAGGATTAGCGTAGGTAAACCACGCTGTAGATGCGGCGCGAAACGTATCTTCGGATACAGCGTCTTGTGCCACTGCATTTCGTTATCGTTCAAGCGTAGTATCAATCCACAGTACTAACGTTGGAAACTCGTCCGGTCACCAGTGGCTCCATCCCTCTAGCTGTAATACAAAATTCTCGAGGGTAGCGACAATCTTGATGGTGATCGGATCGCACATTTGATTACAGTACTGTATAAAACCACTTTTGGTAGCGTGCACCTATGTCCACGATATAATGACTGATGCTGCTGGGATTCTCAGTATGAAATCGGTCATATCCACCTTAGTCTTTCGAAGTATGTCAATATCATCAAAGCGACAAAAGTGATCGATGGATAGTCCTGTCGAACCATAGCCGATGTCGTACACACGGGACAGTATTCCTGGATGAAAATCAAGAGGCAACGACGATGTCGTGAGAAACTCCATATACTATTCAGTGCTCTTACTTCGATGAAGGTCCGAGGTAATAGCTTGATGAACCCTTTCTTGGTCAGCGGTTGAATGTTGACCGGACCTTTGCGGGTTCGACCAGATGTCAAAATTTACCCGTTGCACTTATCCGTGGTACTTGACTGCTCCGAGAATGCTTGAAGCAGATGTGGTCGATGCTTACGAATAAGCTCAGTCATCTCTAGCTCACCTGATATATCGCCGGCGGTGGTAGTTTCTTCTGGGATACTTGGTCTGGATGCATGTTAGGTCGTACGACCCTAGAGCGATACTCTGTTGAATAATGTGGGCGGTTGTGTGTCTGAGTATAGGTGGTCCCCGTTATAGTCGTCGGCGTCTCATAGCGATGCAAGAAAATCACGGGTACATATTGGTTGCTGTGGAACATGGTCGGAGGTGCTTGTAGGTAGGGATCCACTAGGTCAGATCTTGTTCATCTGCTTATATGGCTGAGTAAACCCGGTGGGGTTTAACTTGCATTTCTTTTGTAGATGACAAATAACAGCGTATGATGCCTTCAGATAGACTTGATGCAACCTGATGGCATCTCTATTCACTCGACTCGGTAATAATGCCGTCATACCAGTCTCTTAAGGTCAGTAGCGATACGTATTTAGCCCCGAGCTCGCCCAACCTGCTTGTGAGACTTTCGGGTAGCGTCAACAGTCCATTTTCAATCACGTCTGTTTATTCCATGCTTGAAACCCCGAATTTATCGCAAGGAGTGGATTCATTTTTGGCAAACGTAACCTATGTGTCAACTTAAGTCGTTTTTATGCTGAAGTGGCTCCCTGTGTATTTTCTAACTGGTCACAGTGGCAGCTGTCCCCAGCCGATATCCACACAACTGCGGGAAACCACTTCCTGGCTGGTGGCCCCTTGCCTCCGATTTTGGAACTACCCATTGTGCGACAATACAACGTGGCAACTCAATCGTGGTATTGATAGGACCGAGTTCTGTGGGATTTGTCGTCACGATACTGTACAAGGGTTGTAAATTTGCTATGCTCAAATTATCGGGGCGAACTAATAGGTAGGCACCACTTTTAAGACCATTCCTGTAGACGTGAGGTAGAAAGGACAGGCTTCTCGTCTGGGATGTAAACTCCGTATGAGCAGTTATAGCTATTTTATTGACCTAGCTAGGACCTACTTGTGATGTTGCACATACGTGGGTGTCGTGAGCTGCGAGGCAGCAAAATCTGCGACAGATCACTTCCAGCTTGATGCTCCGGAAAACTGGTCTCTGACACCTCTTGGCGATAGAAACCTCTATCTAAACACAGCTTGAGAACGGAGAAATGACCTTCAGCGGCAACGTTTACTCTCCTGGTTACTCCGAACTCTTTGGCACACTTTTTCTGGGCTGGTTATTAAAACTCTGCAAATAAATCACTCGCCCAGACAATGTTAAAATTTTCAACTTGAGTCCCGTGTTCGTCCGTCCGTCTGTCTGTCCGTCAGCTTTTTAGCGAGCACCTGCCATAAGTACGTTCCCGCCATTGGCCTTGAATGCGCGTGGCCCTGATTGGCTCTTTTGCTGTCGAGCGAAGCGAAGGTGGTCCCGATTGGCCAATATTCGGATTATTCGGATGACGTGGTCAACATAATTGTACTAACTGCAGTCATTTCGTGTGGTGAACATATCGCACTTTAGAGAGTCTTCGAAACACATTTCCCGTTTTTATACTCAAAGCACGACACGTGACTACGAGTACAAGGTACTCTGCGGGTATGCATTGCAGTAGGACACAGCAGCCGCCATATATACTATATACGTGTATGCTAGCTCAAATGCAATGTTATGTCGAAATTTTACGATGGAAAATACATTTATTGCGATTTTATCAATGCTTTTGAACGTGATTGATATAAATTGGCACACGTCTAAATTATTCTGATTGGTAGATAATAATGTATTGTGTTTACACGATATACCAAAATGGAGCGCGTGTGCACTACCTGTTCTGCCACGATCCGCCTGGGGGCGTTTGATAAAGACAGCATGATCCCACAGACTATACGTCTGTTTTTTACGCTACTGTCGCGGGAGGTCGTTGCAGACCACAATAAGAGACTTACAGCGCGGCGTTGCAATGCCAAACAGACCTCTGTTTTGGCACCGCGAAGTGGCGACGGCCCCACCACGTGCGCCATCAGCATCCGAGCTGCGCCAGGAGCGCCTCGCCATCATTATCGTGACAATCGGCCACCCACCACAACGTGAACGCAAGCACCGTCGCCGCCCTAAGAAGCCACGTCGTCGTCCCAAGAAATCGATGAACAGCGAATAGTGTATTAAGTACCACTACACTCGACATTTTGGTACTGTCAAATACTTAACGGTTTTTACGGGGTATGTATTTTGAGAAATATACATAGACCTCAGGCTTACTGCATAGCAAATACGATACAACATAGAATTACCACATGCACCTACTGACGTACAATACGGTGGTTGACAAGACGGTGTGATTGTCGATGTGGCCAACGTGAGACTGAGTTGTGGGACTACAACGATTGGCTAATGTCGCTGGACACGACAGTCCAGCTAACGTGATATGAAGGCTTACACGATAATAGGTTACTATGAACAAAGTGTAGCACGATACACGCGATGTGGACAGCGCGGTGCAGGACAGGATATGATACGGATTTTAGCCCGGTAAACGATATTGAGAATCCAACGGTATGAGAAACAACACGATATAGGGTACAGACAAAAAATATATCTATAATCTGAAAATAAATGCAGTGAAGTGGAGCGATGCTGATGCTTGCGGAGGAAACTACACGGTACCAACGATACCAACAATGATGACGATATTGAGACAAAGCTGCGCACGGTGACCGAGGGCAACCCACACATAGGCAATACTACACAAAATGAAGATTAAACAACCGAAAGGAAGAATTGAAGTGCTACTAACAGTAGCCCTATGCAACAATTAGTTTAAACACGATACCCACCATCTCGAATTGTGGATATGGCGGAATGGGGGTTACTACTATTGCGTGGTACATGACAGTGCAGCAAGCGGGACAGATTTCATTCTATCATTGATATCTGGTGTCAATTTTGGTTGTCTTGGACATGACACTTTACTCGGTCAGTGGACAGTATAATATTTAGACCAAAATTAGGCCACCACGATTCTTGGGTGAAACACGACACTGAACCTGAACATAGTGAGTAGTAGGGCTCGCGGAGCGAGCGACACGATAATTAATACCTCTGTGCTGTTTACGATAGTGCAGTATACGTTAGTGCAGCGACGGCGTAGTCTCGAGCAAACGAATTCCAAACTACCACATGTATCTGACGCGGGTTTGGCCATCAGGTGTCAACTTTGATTACTTTGGCATGAAAGTTTGCGTGGTCGGCTGACGATATAGCACTTAGATCACCTTCAGACTAACCTGTAGTTGAACGGCGATATTTGAAGCTGAAATAAAGGGTGGGCAGTATATACAGTAGTGTAGCGAGTTTGAAGAACAAACCTAGACGAAGGTGAACAATATACGTGTGACGGGGTCACACGAGCGCCTTGCTAGAAGAAGCGTGCTGTCAGAAGTATACAAACTCCTAGTAAATGACAGCTCACAAGTCCTGGTCTTAGGAGACTTAATAGCTAGTAATTTAGAATAAGTTTAAGACTAAATGTATTTATAGACAAGTTGAAGTTTGATTTGCAATAGAAACTTATAATTACCTATTCTGAAACTTATTTAGTATAGAAATGAGTAGCTCCCAGCCATGTGCCTGTACACTAGTCACTAGTACAAATGAGTGACTTCTGTTCTCGTTACATCTTCCCCCACTTAGAGTGGAATCAGAATGAGACAAATGTGAATCCCTTATATTTCCCTCGAAGAGTCGAAATTCTTCGACGGGCCGCCGAGCTCTTCCGCACCGGCTCCCTGCTCTCACGGAGCTCCAGGCACGTTGCGATTTCGTCCTTACGGTGTTCACGTCGACCTCAGAGCATACCCCGAAGGGGAAGCTCAAGTGGCACCTCAGCGCCCACAAAAACAAAGGATGCGAAGCCAGAGCCAAAGACGGCTAAGCCAAATGGCAAAACGGAGACATCATTTGATGTCAATGCGAAAGCAAACGATTTTCGTAGGTCGACGGTATAGGCGGCACCATGCCTACCGAGGTCCCCAACGGGCCCATTGAAGTGATGCTTCAACTTGTTACTCCCAACGGAGCTAACCAACGTTAACAGTAGGTTCTTAGTGTCTAAGTGGACCAAGTCTCCTACGATAATGACCGCTAACTTTCCTCGACCATTCTTGTGTGAATATCCCTTTTGTCTGTCCCGGGCCGACGCCATTGCATCTCTAATCCGGCTGATCAACGTCAGTCTGTCGTCCAAAAACGACGACAATTGTCATTTTAAAGACTCTGGCTCAATATCCGAGACCTGGGAGGAAAAGGCTTTCCGAGCCTCTCCCCCACTTACGATGAAGGCATAGGTGCCTCCCCGCAATATTAGCTGCACCTGGGGGTGTCGTAACCCATTCAAGTAGACCGGGGTAAACCCCGTTGATGCGTGTACCGCATTGTTGAGTGCAAACTCAACCAAAGGAATCTAATCCCACCAGGACCAAGACGCCTCAGCACATATACTACGAAGCGTTTCTTTGAGCACGTGGTTGACGCGCTCCGTCTGTGGATGGTCCGCAGTTGACATTGTCAACTTAGTTCCCAGTAGCTGGAACAGGGTGTCCCAGAACGTCCCTGTGAAGCGCCGGTCTCTACCCGAGACTATGGTTTCTGGTAAACCATGATAGCGGAACACGCTATCTAGGAACAGCTGTGCAGCCTGTTTCCCGGTGACTTTGTCACGTACTGGAGCAGATGCACCATCTTGCTCAAACGGCAGACAAACACTATGATACCGGTGTTGCCCTTGTCATCGGCTGGCAGGCTGAAGACGAAGTCGAGGCTCGTCGACTTCCAGCAATCCCGCGCGGCCCGAAGGCTTCGCCCTCGACATATTTCACATGTCTTGACATAGTGTTCCACACTGTGGTGTTGCAGAACGCACAAATCCGTCAGATGTGGGATAATATAACGCAACCACAACAATCGCCGAGTTAGGTCGGCGTTTGTTGGCCTGCGCTGGGTTGTCCCCTAGCGGTTCGGCCCTTCCGGGACAGCTGGTGTCTCGCTTCCGCCGAGTACCAACCAACCAAGCCAGCCAATAATATGGTATCCCGTGCCCTCCACCAAAGGATGGACGACGGCGCGTTAGCGCTTTTACGGGTCGCCGAGGCAAAGGCTACTCGGCTGAAAGAGTAACGGTACCCGGGCTGTACGGTATACCGACCCGCCGAGCTCGGCGGGGTTTGTTCTTCGCGCTTGGCGAGACACGCCCTTCCCCGGGCCAACCTAATCTCTTGGCGCTACCAGTCAGAACTCTACAAGCTATTCCTCTCGGGTTCTGACGGAAGACATAATCCGGCCCCTGCAGGGACTTACCGGAAGAGTGTACACGTGTTCTGGACCTAGAAAATTCTGCTCTGTTTAATACTAGGGGCTTAAACCCCTTTTCTGATTCCTAATTGGTTCCTATACAAATATCTAGTGAAATAGAGTCGTTATAGATCTTGCCGACCTTTCAGCCCAGTCGAAGCGACTGTTCCCGGCTCTCTCGATGGTCGTTGGCTCCTGCGCCTGGTCGCATCTTCTTCCGGTAGCTCTGAAGGTACCATAGCCGAGTCCTTGGACTCAGCTTTCCCCTTTAAGAGGTCTTCAGCCGAGTCCGTACCGTAGACCACCGCTCCTAAGCTACTTCTAAAGCCGAGCTCTGGTGCGTCGCAATCTTGTACCGTAGGCCACGGCTCCTTAGACTCAGCCAAGGGCCAAATTAGATGTTCGCTACATCACAACTGCCCTGGTTATGATACGAGCCGAGCTGGTGAGTGTCAATACCCATCTTCTTCACCCTCGCAAGTATCGCCTGCCACCGTTAACTTCATTCTTCACTTCCTCCACGTCATGGCGACTCCACCAGCTCCACAACACTCACAGGTACGGTTCTGCTGTCGCCTCAACGCTCTCATTCATCCACTAACATGGCAGCTTTGTCCACAGGCTTCTCCCATCGTTCCTGTTACTTCCGCCGGCCGTGGTTCGGAGGCGTCCGCGGAGTTGCCGGTTAGAGGGGCCAGCGTTCTTGGGGTCAGCAGTGGTCGGGGTAACCCGGTCATTGACCTGACAACTTCCCTTGAGACTGGTCCCGGTTCTGGACCGACTTCTCGCACGTCCTCCCCTCGTCAGCCGAGCTCGCAGGGCGACACCACTTCGGGCACCACCATTAAGTCGAGCTCGGCCGACCAGGTTACCTCGGATCCGGTTTCTACTCTTGTGATGGAACAAGGGAACCGTCACCACGAGGAGCACATTCAACTGGCTCGGTTGATCGCTTTCGCCGTGACACAGCCGCCTGAGCCGTCTGACTCGGCTCAGCGCGATGCTATCCTCCATGCTGAGTCAGCTAGTGCTTTGGTGGACATCCTTCGAGGCGAATATCAGCCTCCTAACTCGTCTGCCGAGTTAGCCCAGCTGAGAGTCGATTTACACTCGGTTGAGGCGTCTAACGCGCCTCTCCAGAAGCGGCTGGGCTCTTCGCTGGACCAGGTCGCTCAGCTGAAGCTGCAGCTTGAGACTTCCGAGCGAGAGTGCCACCTCTGGAAGCGCGAGGATGACAAATCAGTTGGGCTTGTCACTTCCCTCCGGAAGGCTTTAACCGCCTCCGGGGCTGAGCTCAAGCAAGCTAGGGCTGCCCAGACGGCTGAGGTCACTGCCACTCAGTCCGCTCTTCATGCAGCCAAGCTCATGATCAAGAGCCGGGATGAGGACATTACGGCCCTCTCCAAGTCAATCGTCGAGCGGGATGAAGCTTACAAGATCCTTCAAGGCGTCTCAGCCAAGCATTTCCAGCAGCTTCAGGAAATTGTGTCGTCGTTGGATGACGATGGCTCCTACAAGCTTCGCCACGCAAAGAAGACCATCGACGAGATGAGGGAGACCATCCTCCGCCAGAAGAGGGTCATCAGTCGACAAGGTTTTATACCCATGCATGATCCTCACATGGCTGCTGCGGCTGGAGCTGGCCTGGACGTTCCTGGAATGGATCCGGCTTCGCTCAAACTGAACGCTCGGCTTTGCCGTCTGCTAGCCGAGCGTTTCCCGGAGGTCATGCGAATCCCGGACGCTGAAAACCGGGTTTTGGAGTTGCGCATCTGCTCGCGACAATCCGGCTCAGCAGGTGTTCAAACCTCGGCTTCCGACTCGGCTGCTGTTCTTGCGCCAGGCCCTGGCTCGGCGGCAGCTTTACCGCCGAGTTCCAGCTCGGCGGGTATTCAAGTCCCGCTTCGCCACCGCCCTTCACGGTCGATTGAAGCTCTCCGCCGAGTTCGGAAGGACAGACTCACGCCATCCCAGCGCCTGCGCGTCCTGGCCAACCCTGAGCCGGCTACAGCTGCAGGTCCTCGCAAACGGAAGGTTGCGCTTCCACCTTTGCAGCCTTATGGTCAGCCATTACCTGGAGAGGACGGGTACGAAGAGGCTGCTGCCCTTATCGGCCCTCCGGACGATCGCTTGTTGGCGGCTTCCGACAGTGAGCTGGCGGTTCCACAAGCTCAGCCACTCCCTCGTCAGAGGAAAACAGCTAAGACTGTTCTTCCTCGGCGCTCAGTAAGCTCATCCGCCGAGTCGAGCGGCCTTGTCATCCAAGATGCGAGTGTGGACCGGGGAGTGCTCCCGACGGGGCAGCGTCGCTTTCCGCTGCACCAACCTCGGCAGGCCGACCCGCCGAGTTAGCTGCGTCGCCGACCCAGCCGGTCGCTTCCCCAGCGTCCTCATTGTCGATGAGCACTCCTCCAGCAATAACGGTACCGAGCTCGTCCTCGGTTGTGGTTTCGATTGTTACCCCAGTCCCTACGCCGAGTCCGGTGGCTCCATATGGGACTCCTGTATCGTTGCCAGCTCAACCTAGCTCGGCTAAGGGTCCACCACAAGTACCGCAAGTGCCGTCGAGCTCGGTCGCTCGTCTCTTGGCCTGCAAAAATCGTCCCGTAGCATCATCTCGGGCTGCAGCCATTTCCGCCGGATTGACGTCTCCATCCGGCCGTCCTCTCCGTACTGCTGCAGCAACTGCCCGCCAGGTTAACGCTCAGTTGCTGGAGGACCTTGGAACTTCGGATAATGTGGTACTTGGCCTCGAAGGTGGATCTACTGGTCCCAAGTCCATTCCGCCGAGTTCAGTTGGGTCACTTTCGCACCCACTAGAATTCTCAAGTGACTCGGCTGACGATGATCAAGCCGCCGAGGCCAACTCGGCGAATACGGCTTTGACCACTACTAGTAATGCCCCGGTCAGTTCTGCTTCCAGCCTGGCCCTTTCTCGTCTCGCTCAGCTCTTTGGCTCTGATGACGAGAGCGATGATGACGACAAAGGCTCCGACTCGGCTGATGTGTCTGCTGTGTCTACGGTAGTCTCTTCTCCGCTTCCTCCGCCTCACGGCAAGATACAGAGCTATTTGGCCGCTGGCCAAGTTCCTCCTGGTCCGCCTCCGGCTCCTACCTCGGGAGGGTCTTCTCCTCAGGTGCCAACCCCGTCGAAGAAGCACCGGAAGAAGCACAAGCACAAGCACAAGCGCAGACACAAGCACAAGCGCAAGCATCGCTCATCGTCACCAAGTGGTGGTTCGGACGATAGCGACTCGGCTCGTCCCAAGAAGAGACGGAAAGCCGTTCCTGGTAAGTCCCAGGCGCAAGTGTCAGCGGCAGCCGAGTCTGGGGATCCTGAATCTGGTCGAGCGGTTCCTTCTGGAACTTCCATAACGGGCTCCCAAGGATCTACCTCTCGCAACTCGGCTCCCGCTTCCAACTCGGCTCCACAGCCTACCAGCGTTGTTAGCGCGGCTCCGGTTTCCGATTCTACTCGGCGATCTGCAGAGGTGGCTCTCCCAGCTCAGCTGCAAGTTCCACTGGCGCAGCTCCGCACTAGAGCCATGCAGTCGGCCTCAAGGGACTCGCGCATCACTCCTCAGCTGGCGAGACTCCGGACTTTGCCGTTCTTCCACGCTGGCGCCGAGCGCTGTTGGGCTGGAATACTAAGCTGCCAATCTGGCCGAGTTCCTTTGGAGTCTTCTGGTGGTGCTAAGCCTCGTGTCCGCGCCACTCTCTCAACTCTGGCCGGAGTGCGTTCGTTCGTGGATGTGTTCAATCCTCGGCACCCCTTCCAGCAGTTACGGCGTATGTTGCCGGATCTCCCAACATTTTTTTCTCCGTCGGTTTTAGCTGAGGCTCGATCTCGGCTAGTCGGCCATACGCGGCCGTCATCGCTCATGGAGATCCTAGGAGATTTATGGGTGCGGCTCCGGGGAGACCTTCCTGCATCGGGGTCTCCTAACTCGGCTGCTGACTTGGCTGCACATACTCGCTTCTTCGTGGCCATGTGCGAACGGACTCACTGGTTGGTCGAGGCTAGCGTGTTGATCGGGCTTCACCCTGCCTTCGACTCTAGCATCCCGCCAGATGAGCTTATTGCAGTCTACAACGTGTGGACTCAATATCGCATCGAGCGGAAACGCCGAGGTGACGCTTTGCGGGGTCTCATGGCGGCAGCTTCAGATGCGTTGTACTCGGCTGTCACAGCCCAGTCCGGTGGTGGATTGCCAACTCCTCGAGTTGATTCGGAGTTGTACTTCGACCCGTCAGTTCCGCTCTACCCTTTGGTGAACTTACCTTGGGTGCCGGACAGTGCGCTCTGGTCGGAAGAGGTCCTTGCTGTGGATCACCACGAACCTTGGCGGGCATGGTGGTTGTTAGACCCAGCCCGTCATCCGTTCAACACCTGCTTTCGACCTCGGAACCCCGAGTTTATGGTGTTCGCTCCTCACGGCATGGATCCTCGTGTTGTTGACGAATCCATTGATGACGACGTGGATTTAGCCGAGCCGGATCCACCGCGGATCCCTATTGGACTTCCACCGCGAGAGAACCGTACCGGGATTTTCATCTTTGAGGATCTCGGTGGGACTACTCCCCGCCCGGCGTCGGATGATGGACTGGGGTCTCCGAACCTTCGAGGTGCGTCTCCGACAACTTCCTTGTTCGGGCCCGACTCCCCAGTTGCTTCCGCTGGGGTTCAGTTGCCGACGGCCGCTGACCCGGCTATTCCTAGTCCAGCTCAGTCACCGAGCTCGGCTATCGAGATCTTAGCCTCAGCAGCTCAAGCAGTCGCTGCCCAGCCGCCAAGTAGTCTCCCCCAGGTGACTCGGCTTCGTCGGATCCCTCGCGGTTGCAGGAGATCTAGGTTAGGCTCCATCTTCATATCTTTTCCATTTCGTAAATCATATAATCATATATAAGTTGATGCAGTAGCATTTCGCTCAGCTCAGCCTGCTATCTTCACTGAGCTGGTCGGGTTTTCCAGTGCAATGGATTGTTATTCTTCATCTGCAACTTGCACCATTTGCAGACGATTTTCCCGTTTCTTTTGGCGCAAATAATCAAAGAGTAATCCTCCACAAGACAAATTCGACAAAGGTTCCCAACTCGGCTCTTCATAACCGACCCACTTCACTTTGAACCTTCGCTCATTCCTTGATGTACTGGTGGATAGTGGTAACTCGTCATCCAAAATGGCCTCAACTTCATACTGACTGGCGCCTTCGTCAGGTTCCCAGCTGTCCTCTGGGAGCAATTCTTCATCGAAGTCAAACCGTTGATTTTCTTCAAGCTCGGCTATGAGCCGAGTCGCGGGTCTCTTTTCGGCGTCAACCACTTTCTTCAATCGAGACACATGGATCACCGGGTAGAACCTGTATCCGCTCTTGTCAGGCAATTCCAACTCGTATGCAAACTCCTCGACTTTCCTCTTCACTCTGAATGGGCCATGCCATCTGTGCGCGAGTTTCTTAGTGAGCCCTTGCCTCACTCGTTCCATGAACAACCACACTTGGTCACCTTCCTTGAACAGCGACCTCGTAGACTCAGCAGTGGTTCCCATCGATCCGGCGGCGGCTTCAACCGACTCGGCTGGCGCTCCTCCCGACTCGGCGGTTTCCGAATTGCTTCTAACTTGAGGCGTGGCTCGCTGTTCAACTCGGCTCAGCGACTCATTATGCTCTTTCGCTCGGCGGGCTTTCTCCTTCAACTGGTACTCGGCTGCCAGACGTAATGCAACTTCTCTTTGTCGATTTGCTTCTCGGCGCCACTCGGCTGGGGCGGCCAAGTCGGCCGAGCTATTTTGACCATGCCTAACTGACTCCGTCATAGCTTTCATCGTTGATCGCGCATCCCAACCATGTACCAGGTAAAATGGAGTCTCCTGCCGAGTAGAGTCCCTCGAGTTGTTGATGGCGTATACCATCTTCTCGGCTATGTCATCCCAGTCAGCCTGTAGTGGATCTTCCACGTAAACCCGTACTGTCTGGATCATCGTTTTGACTGACCGCTCTTGTTGACCGTTGGCTTGTGGTCTGTAACTCAGCGTGGCTCTTGACCTTGACTGCATCATCTCTGAGAACTTCTGGAACACCTCACTCATGAACCTGGGGTCTCTGTCATGGCGAACCAGGGACGGAGCACCAAACCTCCGGAAGACATTTTCTTCGAATACTTTCGCCACTTCCAGTGCCCCTGTCTCGGCCATTGCCTTTGCTATCACAAACCCGTGAAGTGATCTTGAAACAGTAATAGAGCTGTGTTGCCTCGCCGAGTTCGTGGGAGTGGTATTACAAAGTCCATCGACACAATATGGAATGGTCGGTCTGACACGATGTTGCCAGGGGAGTATCCTCTGAGCTGAGGCTTGCTCTTGCTGGTACAACAGTCTTCGCATGACTGAACATGCCGCACCACATCGGCATATAACCCAATCCAGTAATAGTCAGACTTGACTCGGTGGTAGGTCCGCACAATCCCTTGGTGACCTCCCTCCACCGAGTTGTGGCAGTTCTGCAGAACTTCATCAACCATGGTGGTTGGAACCACCAGTCTGAGATTCAGACTCGGCTCGTCATCTCCACTCCGTCGGCGACTTCGATTATGACGGTATAACAGTCCATCTTCGCTGAGTACAAATCGTCCGCCACTTTACCGGCATTTCTGACTCGGCGAAATGACAGTTGACTCAGCTCGCCTCTCAGGTAAGCTTTAAGATCTGCCCACCGTAGCTCTTCATCTTGGGCCTTGTCAATGCGTCGCCGTCGTTCGGCTTGGACGACCGCCGGGTCAATATTATCGGCGCTTGGTGCCCTTGAGGTGTTCAACTCGGCTTCTACTCCTTGTGAACTCGGCTGTGTGTCCCCGAACTCAACTTCACCACTGGTTTCCATTCGCCTAGCTGGCTGACGCCTTCGGATCTCGAGTTCACTGTTCAGGTCGGGTTCCGTTGCTTCCGGCTGAGTCGAGTCTTCCTCGTTTGCTGGTACCGGCTTGTTTGTTTCTTTGCTCTCGTCATCTTTGAAACGGACTCGGCGTACCTGGCTACGAGTAATCGGGCACGCTTTCGGGCCTTCCTCGCAATCGTTAGTGCCATCACCGGCTGTATACAAAATTTCTGGTATCGGATTCAGGTCTTCAACTCGGCTTTTCGTTCAGCGTTCAGAACTACTCGGCTAATTTGGGTTTCCAATGCTTCTGTGGCCATTGAGTCGGCAGCCGAGTTGTATAGTCGTATCACATGTAGGTATTTGACCGAATTCAATTTTTTTGTCAATTCTTTGTGGCGTGCCAACTCGACTTGAAGCGTTTCCTTCTTGCAGGCTATCACCCCCATGGATTGCTGGATTGCAAGCCGCGAGTCGCCCACGATCACCAAATCTGTCACACCACGGTCGATAGCTGCTTTCACCCCATTGTTCATCCCAGTGTACTCGGCTAAATTGACCGTGGTCGACGAGAGGTACGCACTCGCAGCGATCTCAATGTCCCACTCGGGCAAACGCCACAATATCCATGAACAGCTGCCATAGCCGCCATTCTTTTCCGTCTTCGCCGATCCATCAAAGGACAGTACGTACCCCTTATAGTGCCTTGGTAGCTTGGCATATAGGAGCTCAGGGTCCAGTCGGACCGTAGCCGAGTTCTTCGATGGCGGGGCGATGTGCTCCAGTGACTCCTCTAGCCCCACATGTGGGGTTATTGACGCTTGCAACAATTGGACGAAATCGACATCACGTTCTCGCACCCTCTTTATCTTCAGATGGTAGGGTGACAATAATACTGCGAAACTTACAGCTCGGCCATATAACGACGTGGATTGGAAAACCCATTCCAGCGTTGAGAACCGGGTGTACACATGTAGCACTTTGCCTGCCAGCAACATATGACATATCTTCAGTAGCTGGAGTAGCGCTAACACTTCTTTCTCGGCTGGGTGATAATTAACTTCATTTTCCTTCAATACCCTGCCGCAAAATCGTACGGGGTGCAGCTTGTCGTCATGCATCTGCATAAGTGTGCTACTTAATGCCCAATTGTTGGCAAAAAGCATGATGTGAACCTCTTTAGCCGAGTCGAAATGGCGCAGAATTGGCGCAGTTGCCACTCGGTTTTTTAACTCAGCGAAAGCTGCTTGAGCGGCCGACAAGTCTTTGTCACCGTCGAAATCGCTGTCCTTTAGCTGATAGAGTACTGCCCCATACACAGCCAGGTTCTGGATGAACCTGCCGTAGTAGTTCAATGCCCCTAGAAATGCTTGTATGCCTTTCTTCGATTTCGGGAATGGGAGCTCGGCTATGGCAAGAGTTTTCTTTGGGTCAGCTCGTATTCCCTCGGAGGTTACTTCATGTGACAGGAAGTCAACCTTGGGCTGCACAAATATGCTTTTCGAAAAGCTGACACTGATCCTGCACTCAGCTAGCCGAGTCAGCAGCCTATCCAATGTCTCCAGACATTCATCAAAAGTTACTCCACCAAAGCAAATGTCATCCACAAACGATCGCCGTGTAAATACGGGCGTCAAAACCGATTGGTCGGGTTCTCCACACGTGAACATATCGCCCTCAGGGCTGTCAATCAATTCTTGGAGCGGATCGAGCTCGGCTAGAGCTCGGTTGTCAGCCGCAAATTTGGTCAATGAACTCGGCGGTTGAGTTGTGTCACCCCTTTGACTCTGTCGCCGAGTTGCCGCTGCTTCCTCTGCTCGGCGGATTCTTCCGGCGAACTCCGACCATCCTCCTTTCGGTTGGACATACCCCCATAATGCGTTATCAATCATTCTTTGGTATATCATAGGGGCATTCTTCAATCCAAACGGCATACGTAACCATTCAAAATGCCCTAAGGCACACACAAAAGCTGAGATCCGCCGAGCTCGGCTGGTCATCATCACCGCCCAAAAACCACTAGCTGCGTCCAGTGAGCAAAACCACAGGTATCTCTCCAATTCCGAAAGTAAATCATCCACTAATGGCATCGCATATTCCATAATCATCGTAATTGCATTCACCTTCTTGTAGTCGATACACAATCTAATATCCACACCGTTCTTCTTGAGAACAATAACGATGGGCGAGGCCCACGGACTCTTCGAAAATGACACCAATTTCGCTCGTAACAGTCCCTTGAGCAGCTCGTATAGTGGTTTCAGGTACTTCAGTGCTACCCGCCGAGCTCGCTGCTTGATAGGTGGATGATCACCCACATCAATATCACACACAACGCCGTAAGCTGGCGGAGGTAAAGCGTTACCACTGGATATCATTATCTGTTCATTCCGTTTCAGTAGCTCAGTCAGCCGAGTTGCTTGCTCAGGAGTGTGAGCTGAACATTTCACATTAGTTCCATTGTAGTCAAGTTCGATAGGCACTTCCTCACTGAGATCGGGTAGGAAAGCCAATTCATGAGCGTAATCCTCCAAATGGAGCGTCTCTCCCTTCCTCTCAAAGTGGGTGAACCGATGATCGGACTCGGCTACAAGGTCATCATCACTAGCACTTGCTGCTGCAGCAAGAAATCGCAGCCGAAGGCCTTCTTCAGGGTTGTTAGTTATTGCATCATGGGTCGCTTCCAGTCCATCAGAGTCATCATAGGCTTCATCAGCCGAGTCGGCCTGACCTTCCACACAAGTTTCGGACATATCCAGCTGAGTCAGGTGAGACTCTGCATCTCTGCCTTCCTTCATGACGCCTCGCTGAGTGCAATATTCACTCGGTGGCTCCATAGCCGAGTTAATTCTCTCCAACTCGGCTAACCCATGCGTATCGTCTGAGTCACTTCCCTTCGACTCGGCTGTGATTCCCGGGTATCTGTCACCTTCTTCTCAGCATCCACAGCGGCCCAGCGCTCGGCGCACGTTAACTGTTTCCCCTTTTTGGCCTCAAGCGGTCTCTCCTTCACCCCTTTGGGCCAGTGATACGGTTTGCGCTCGACAGCTGGTGGTTGTCGGGATAGCCAGTCTGCGTACAGCTCTTGTTCTTTGTACAGCAGATCTTTGTCGATTGCTGATTCGTACGCGAGCACTTGCCAATCCCGGTACTTAGCCGAGTTCAATCGCACGTACCCTTCAGGTGGTAGCTTCCCATGTGGTAACCAAATTACAACTGGGAAGTGTGCTGGGCACCATACCGACGTTGGCCGTGTACTGGTCATGTAAACCCTGGTTGCCTTGCCTTTGGCATTCATCACTATGGTGGGTATCCAATCATCTGTTCGCCTCACCCAAAATTCGTGGGTCAACTCACTCGGCTGCCTGCGGCGGAGTCTGAACTCGGCTGTTGCACGGTCTGACAGGCATACTGCTTCCGTAGGCCCATCTGCAGTCTGCAACCCATATGTTTGGTCATCTGGTCCCTTAATGACCGTAGCAAAGGGACCACCACTTCATCGGGTAGCTTAGCCGCCGAGTTGTAGAGATCCAGCCGAATTCCCGCGGGGATCATGAAGTCGGTGCCTAGTATGAGGTCGACCCCGGCGTGATGAGGCATTATCCATACTTCAAACTCGTAAACAACCTCCCAGCCGAGTGTAACTTTTACCAATGCTTTGTGGGTGGTCGACACCTTGTCTTTACCGATCCCTTGGATATCAATCTGTTGGTCTCGGCTGGCGTACTGCTTCAATCGCAGTTTTCTAGCCAGTGTAGAGCTCACCGCCGAGACGTTTGCTCCAGTGTCAAGCAATATCTTCACTCGCTTGTCATTCACAGCGCCCATTACGAGCGCGCGCATCCGAACTCGGCGGTCAAACTTCTGTGACGACCACCAGCCGAGTCGCTCGCCCCGAAGTAACTTCACCACTCGCGGTCTAGGTGTCACACCATCATACCGCCGAGTCGCCGCTGCACTCACCATCGCCGAGTCGTCTTCGTCCGACTCCTCGGATTCACGTTCATTACCGTCGCTATCACTCATTCCTTCGTCCGTCCCAACCGATCCCTCGGGCCATCCTGCTTCCCCTACGAAAGCGAACACGAAGTTCGCCTCCACCACAGGTTCAGCTGACTGTGGCAGCCCGGAAAATTCCAACTCAGTCAATGTTGGCGGGCTGCCGAGTTTAAATCACTCGGCGAGTAGAGATCTTGGAGTTCTTCTGGGACTTTGGACTTGTCAACGTTATTTTCCACGAAGGAAGCCAGCTTTTCGTAGCGGCGGAAGAGTTCGCATTGGCCGACTTCATGGACTTGTTTGCAGAACTTGCAACGTCTCCGACAGAAGTGAGCCGAGTGGCCCATGCCTCCGCAAGCGGCGCAAGGCCCATATTGCTGGCGTTCTCTCGAGGTATCCCGGCGGTCTCGTCCCTCAGTCGGTCCTCTGAATGGTCTAGCCGAGTTCCTCGGGGTCCTAGCCGAGTCGCTTCGGTCATTGGTGAATCCGGCATCAACGTAATCTGTGTCATCTTCTGACTCGGCGTCTTCATCCTGACCATGTGCACTGTATCCGTCCGAGTCTTCAGAATCATATAGCTCGGCGTCTCGGGTTAGTTGGCCCCGGCCTGCTTCGATGTGTCCTGTCGACCCATAAAGTTCCTCGACGACGTAGTCCGCAGTGTTTATCCGTCGATCCCGACTCTCTTCTCGGCGTCGATCACTTCTACGGTCGTCTCGGCGTACATCTCTCTTGTCTTCTCGGCGGCTGTCGCGTTTGTCATCTCGGCGTCGATCGTTCCGTCGGTCATCTCGGCGCATTTCATCTCGGCTTCTCCCTGAGACTAGCCGATCTCGTTGTTTCTTCCGCTTTTCGCCCAGAATCTTCTTGTTGATGATCTGCTCGACTCGGTGGATATCATTTAGCTGAAGCGGGTACAGCATGTCCATGATGTCGTCGTCACCGCAATTCAGAAGGAACTGCTCGACATGATCGGCCGCATCAGCCCCACCACGCTCATACTGGATCTTCGCCGTTCGTGCATACCCATTTAGCCGAGTCAAGAAATCGCAGATCGTCTCTTTGTCCTTACGCTTAGCCGAGTAGTATCGCGTCCTGGCCGATTGGTCAAACTGTGAGCAGTAGTAATCCAGGAATGCCTCACTCAGCAGGTTCCACCGTGTTTGGGTCTTCCTCGGGAGTTGGCGATACCAACTTTTCGCCGTTCGGCCAAGGCTGAGCGAGAAGGGTTCGCACCAAGAGTCTTGGGGCATACGTGTGCCTTTCATCTCGTAGATGAACCTCTTCAGCCACTGTAGCGAGTCATCGGATCGATACCGCCGGCCGTCGAACTGGGCTATCTTGTCCAAGGAAACATGCGACCTCAATTCCAGATACTGGGATCCTCCTTGATCACCCCTGTCGTTGCTGAGGTGATAGATCTGGTCTTTAACCGTTTCATCTCGGCTTGGGCGGTAACCATGGTCATCGTCGGAATCATCTTCCGCCTCAACCGAGTTGTTTTCTTCGGATTCCCACTTATTTCGACCTAGCCGAGTTCGATTCTTCTTCGGACTCAACATGTGCGAGTCTTCGAAGTACGGCGTTCCTGCTGTCGCCCGAAACCTCTCGCCTTTCTTCGTCTCGGGTGTCTTCATCGTCGTGATCTTGCTTGGGTTCGTCACTGGTTGACCACCCTTTGGATCCTTCAGGTATGGGGTCTTACCCGACATTTCGCCGAGTTGAGGCTCCATCCCGCCGAGTTGATACCCTGCTCCGCCGAGTTGGGGGCCGCCATCAGAAGCTGTCAATAGCCGGGGTTTGATCCGCACTCCGAAAGCTTTCCTCAGCTTTCCCCTCCAACGTAACAGCTCCACGCTAGCCAAGTCAAGGTTCCAATCACTTAGAATCCACGGACTCGGCCGACTGGTGACTCGGAAGCCCATTGCTTTCAGCAGCAATATTGTCGTCTCGGCTACTTCCGCGGTGTCGGACCACTCCATTGGCCCAGCCAGCAGAGGCCCCAGTGATGGCCATCTCGCCTGCGCCAACGGGACTGGGGCGAATAACTTCATCCATTCACTATCTATCATCATCTCTCCGCCGAATTGCGCTAACACCTTGTTTGCACTCGGCGTATCCGCATTTCGTGTCGCTCTCGGAACAAGGGGCGGACGTTCCCCTTGAGCGACACCTTGATCTTCGTCGTCCGCATCTTCACCGAACTCAGCAGCCAGGTTTCGCTCCACCGGACGCGGAACTCCCATCCGGCCCACTTGGAGCGATAATTCCCCAACTTCGCCGAGTAGCTCAGCTGTCGTTTTCACGTAGCCGAGCTCGGCGTTTTCTTCATAGTCTTCCTCATCCTTCTCTTCATCACTTGCATGACCTTGGGCGTCCTTCTCCTCGAACTGGACACTGCGAGATCCGTCCGCCGTCGCGTCCATCGTCATCGCAATTGCCGAGTCCGCCGAGTCGGCAGAACTCGCCGCGCTTATCCCCGCGTGGGGAGAGCCCTTGGCCGTCGCCGGGCTATCTTCACGTAGCGTGCTCGTTCCCTTAGTCATCCTTCTTCTTCTTCTTCTTCTCTTCTTCTTGTTTGCTCGAAACTTGGTTACTTTGGTACCTGCGAAAAACAAGCGCACCCCTGTTCCCGGGTCGCGGCACCAGTTGTGGTGTTACAGAACGCACAAATCCGTCAGATGTGGGTTAATATAACGCAACCACAACAATCGCCGAGTTAGGTCGGCGTTTGTTGGCCTGCGCTGGGTTGTCCCCTAGCGGTTCGGCCCTTCCGGGACAGCTGGTGTCTCGCTTCCGCCGAGTACCAACCAACCAAGCCAGCCAATAATATGGTATCCCGTGCCCTCCACCAAAGGATGGATGACGGCGCGTTAGCGCTTTTACGGGTCGCCGAGGCGAAGGCTACTCGGCTGAAAGAGTAACGGTACCCGGGCTGTACGGTATACCGACCCGCCGAGCTCGGCGGGGTTTGTTCTTCGCGCTTGGCGAGACACGCCCTTCCCCGGGCCAACCTAATCTCTTGGCGCTACCAGTCAGAACTCTACAAGCTATGCCTCTCGGGTTCTGACGGCAGACATAATCCGGCCCGTGCAGGGACTTACCGGAAGAGTGTACACGTGTTCTGGACCTAGAAAATTCTGCTCTGTTTAATACTAGGGGCTTAAACCCCTTTTCTGATTCCTAATTGGTTCCTATACAAATATCTAGTGAAATAGAGTCGTTATAGATCTTGCCGACCTTTCAGCCCAGTCGAAGCGTCTGTTCCCGGCTCTCCCGATGGTCGTTAGTCCACGCGCCTGGTCGCATCTTCTTCCGGTAGCTCTGAAGGTGCCACAGCCGAGTCCCTGGACTCGGCTTTCCCTTCTAAGAAGTCTTCAGCCGAGTCCGTACCGTAGACCACCGCTGCTAAGCTGCTTTTAAAACCGAGCTCTGGTGCGTCGCAATCTTGTACCGTTGAACACGGCTCCTTAGACTCAGCCAAGGGCCAAACTTGATGTTCGCTACATCACAACACACTTATATATGCGGGGCCACCGCCAGGTCTGAGAGCCCGCTTGGTAGGTCTTACCTTGGGCAAGGTGGGCCATCGGCGCATCGTGCGCCTCCAGTAGTATGCCATACTTCAGATCCTCGTCGTTCGAAACGACGACCAGAAGAAGATCTCCGATGTCTTCTCTATATTAGAGTGACCTATCGGTCAGCTCATAGTGATGGATCTGTGCCCGCTGTCAAGGCGAGAGCCTATCAACCTTGGCGTCCTTGCCCTCAAGCAGGAACCGCATCATCGGTGTGTAGTTCTCGTTCGCCAGGACCAGGACTGGCGCATGCTGTAAGCTCGCCTTGATGATGTCGAAAGCACCCTGGTGCTGTTGCTCTTAGACCCAGTCGGCATCCTTCTTTAAGATATCCGCAGGGTCGAGCAAGTTGAGCGTACCCTGCGCTGTACTTATGAAGATAGTTGGCTAAGCCCAACCACTTCCGGAGGTCCTTCTGCGACCTCGGGGTTGGCCAAGCCGCTATGGCCTTGACCTTCCCTGGATCGGCGCGTACGCCGACCCTGCTGACAAAGCAGTCGAGGGCTTTTATCTCCTCAGCTGCGCAGACGCACTTTTCGATGTTGGCAGAGAGCTTGTTGGCTCTCATGACCTCAACACTCAACGAAGGTGCTTTAAATGCACCTCCATAGCCGTCTGGCCGCCTTCGGCACGGCAATGGACGAATATATCGTCGAAGTACGTCTGAGCGAACGTACGCAATGGTCTAAACAATTGTCTGACCAAGCGATTGAACGTCGCTGGGGCATTCGATAGCCCCTGTGGCATCACTAGCCACTCCCAGAGCATCCTACTCGGGGTGCTCACTGCGGTGAGAGGAATGTCGCTCTCATGCATCAGGATCTGGTAATATCCGTCAACCAGATCCAGGGTGCTGTACAGCGTACAACCCGACATGTGATTCAGCAACACATCCTTGCGAGGGATCGGCGTCTGTGCCGGTACCATCACATGGTTCAGCAGGTTATAAGCATGAACCAGACGTCACTTCCCGTTCGGTTTACGAACGCAGAAGGTTGGCGTCGAATGCGGGGACTTCGATTCCCGCACCATGCCCGACTTCGCCTTCTCGGCGAAGAAGGCATCAATGACCTCGCACTGTTCGGAGGGGTAGAGGTCGTTGCCTCGTGACACAGTACTTTGTGCCAGGCACGAGGTCAATCTCGTGCCGTACTTCCCGATCCGGCGGGAGTTGGGATGGTGGATGCTTCGACACCACACCCAAAACCTCTTTGACTAGAGGATACGCTGGATCCTCCGGGTTCTTGAGAATCTCAGAACTCAAGCTTGTTGCACGCTGCTTCGTGAACCCCTCCAGGACAACTTCGTCCATTACGGAGGAAAAGTTCAAATATTCCGGAGGGATCTCCGGCTTCAGGAGCACCATTTCCGCAATCGCTCCGGCCTTTAACGCGGCCAGGAAGTCCTCCATGGACAGTTCCTCGAGGTTCAGTAACGCGGACACCTCAGGCTGGGCCTCCAGGTGGATGGCACCTGCCTTCACTTGACAACCGGACACGCCGTCGAAGATATGATATGAATGTTCGACCGGTCGTGTCGGTGGGGTCTCAGACTCTGAGCGTGGTACTTGGTTATCCACACGGGAGGTGCTCAATGCCACATCCGCCCTGGTACTTGTCTTCTAGACCTCGGCTACCCACTCTAGAGATGCATGTAGTGCTCTCGTTCATCTTCTCGATCTCCTCGATCTCACGTGGAACTATGTTACCCACGCCGGGCTCAGCGTCCTCCTCAACTGCCTTTGCTGTTTGCGGAACTACATTACCCGCCTGGGAACCTATGTTACTCATACTGGAGACCCTACAGCACTCTCCTTAGCTGTTGCTACTGCTTGCAGACCTGTGTTACCCGCCAGGTCAGTACTGCCACAGTTGACAGCGCGACGGCTTCCCATCGTTGGGACTTGCCATCGTAGCAATCACACACGCTTGACAAACAGTCTTGGTCTCATAACCAGTTGCGAGCCTCACCGCAACATCTTCGTTTGAGTCAGCGACTCCCCATGCTTCTTCAGACGCACAAGCATCTTGACGACCTTCTCTGGTCTCCCAGACCTGAACAAAAATGGAAACATTACTTACCAATGATACGTCGGAGACTGCAGGCCGGCTATCCCCAATGGCGTTGCCGCTCCAGTCGACCCAGGGCTCGTGCTTTTCTAGCCACGGCATGCCCAGGATCAAGTCGTACTTGTCCATGTCTAGGACAAGAAACGGCTCCATGCTGTCAAACTCCTCAAACTTTACAGCCAAGTCCATCCGGACCCCAGGTATGTCGACCACTGTACCATCGATCATTCTAACCCAGACCTGTTCTCTGACCGTCTGGCGTCGACCAAAGCTCGACGACGCCTTAGGATCGATCGGAATTTTGAAGGGATCTCCAAATATCCATACACTCGCGCGTACCACAAGCAGTTCACCACTGATCTTTCTCGTTTCGAGTGCACTCAGGCTCTCAGGGCTCAACCTCTATGGGCGTGCACCATCCGCACTCCTACCATGGGGGCTTAGATCTTCCCCAATAGCGTGCACCACCCTCCAGTACCCCTGGCTCTTGGGTCGTGGATTCTGCATCTAGCCCCTCGAGCCGTTAGGTTTGGAAGGGAACTTCCTTCGCCCACCCGCAGGACGGGTACGTTGCATGTGCTCGAGCTTCTCACATCCGTAACAGCGGATGTAGCGCTCTACATTCATGCCCAGTTCCACGGGTACCGGCTCCGTGCTGGGTCTAGTTGCCGGTGCTGCGCCTGTTAACGCATTGTGGCCTTGCCACACCGACGTAGGAGTACGAATCTGGCTGCGGCCGTACTCCTCTTGGGGGCGATCTGGATCGCCTCCTCCATTGTGTACCCGTGTACGCGGAATAAATTGCGTGCGGGATGGACCACCTTCAGGCCACCCATGAACACTGTCACATTGATGTGTTCAGGTTGGAGTTCGCCGGAAGGAAGACGGCTCTAAGCTGTTCACACAGCTGAGCCCAGGTTGTAAAACAACTCGGCGATACCGCCTCGTGCGTGTACGCCCGGGTCTTCGCCCGATCTCTCAAGCTGGATAGGGTGAAAGCGATGCGAAGTCGCTCGGTCGAGATGAGAGCTGCATCTATTACAAGCTTCTCTGACCCAGAAGTGGAGGTTCTCTCCCTCCTTCCCTTCATAGGGATTAACCTTAAGTCTCAATGGCTTAGGTTGGGTTGGCTTTAGATCAGCCACGGGGGTTGCAGCCCCTATATATGTGTAATGACTCCTCGCTCATACGTGTCGAACGCCTCGATGTGTTCAAGCTGTTCTACCGGCGTAGCAGCCGCCAAGCTTTGGAGGGCATCTTTTCCAAAGATGCCCGCGATCTTCCGGACCGACTCAAACTGAGCATCGGTCAAATGAGGAAACTCCCCTCTATCCATCTTGGCTTGCCTGAAGGAGCCGCAGAGGGTTCAGGTAGCCAATCTAGCCGAAAAAACGAGGATTGACTACAAGTGCTACCAAGTGTGACGGGGTCACACGAGCACCTTGCTTGAGGAAGCGTGCTATTAAGAGTATACAAACTCTAAGTGAACGGTGGTTCACTAGTCCCTGGTCTTGGGGGACTTAATAGTCAGTTTAGAGTAGATTTAACACTGATTTTATTTATAGTTAATTAGGTCATTTGGCCTGTAATGCATATTACTAATTAACTATGATTGTTCCTAGATATGTATATAAAATAGGTCAAACACTATTCGTCGGCCCTCAGCCACCGGACCAACGTAGCAGTGGTGTGACCCACACCACTTATGACTGAGTAGTTAATTAGGTAATTAGCCTGTAATACATTTTTATAGTTTGTTCTAACTTAGAGCTGGTCGAATCTCATTGGGTGGCCCAATCGTATCTAAATGAATCATTTCTAAATAGTAGTACTATTTCATTCGGGACAACAACAGCAAATTCGGGTTTTGTCCGGAAAGTTGCCAATTTTTGCAACATTCCGAGGCATTTCCTATTGTTGTCCCGAAATATAAAATAGTATCGATTCCGTAAATTCCTCCAAATTGTCATACCCCCACATTGGGATACCATAATGAAGGCAAGTCCCCTGGATAAGGACATGCTCTTTCTGTACCCCCCATTTGGGATGCATAGTGCAGTTAAGTGAATACACTGATGAATTACAAAACGAATACTCACAGAAGTATATCTAATTCAGAAGGCGATATCATAATCCGTTAGATGACTTCACGATCCAGCGTAGAAGAATTCATCAAAGAGCAGAGTTAAACAGGAGAGTAGCCATGGCCGCTGAAGTTCACTTCTCCGTTCTCGAGTTGTGTATGTTTAAAACATGTCGAAGTGGATGTCGTGATTTTTCGCTGTAGTTCATTAATTGAAATCTGACTTCTCTCAATGTTACCTTGAAAATGGGGGTGCGCCAAATGTAATGCATTTGATGTACCGTAAATTGAGGGAACTCAGATTAACCTAATGAACCGCCAAATTAACAGAAACATTATGGACATTTCAAAGCCTAGTTAGCATTGATAATGGAGTTAATCCATGGAAGCACAGTCGTCACGCGCGAGAACACATTAGGATAACCCTCTCCGCAACCGTACCCTCCAGTGTTCGTGCCAAGCAGGATGTCATCTGCATCTCCTTCCTTGTTCTCTTTGATCAATGGGGCACCCATGTCACCGGGTGCAGTACACTTATGCACAATGCCACCAGCACACTGTTGTGACGGTGATAAATCGGTGTAAACTTCGCTGCAGTTCTTGTTATCCCACACTTCCAGCACTACACTTCGAAGCTCGAGGGAATAGCCTTCGTCCTCGCAGGTGACAATGCCCCAACCCATCACTGATGTTGGCATTCCTTCTTGAATCTCCGAGTCGTTCCTAGCAAAGTTCACTGGGACAAACTTTCTGGGCCTCTCCAAAGTCACGACAGCGTAGTCCCACGCAAGGGAAATATTGGGATTGTACTTCGGGTGGATATGAACCGCCTTGGCTTTGATCTCCTCTCCAGCGTCTGTGCCATCGACGTTGTGGGAGCCCACCGATATGTAGTTGATGCCCCTCTGATCGCAGATTGCAGACGTGAGTACATGGGTGGGGGAGATTAGTGCACCACCACAAAACGACGTATCGTTGGGATAAATGCGCATGCCGGCTATGTATCTTCGTTCCACTTGAAACCACTTCTCCTCCGAGGATTGCAGATGTCATTCCGAAGAAGAGAGGTATTGCGGCTGCTGTAGACACGAGCATCGTGGTGTTCACGGTGGGCGGAGGTGTTTTGAATCCTTGTGTCTTGAAGGAAGAAAAAGTAAATGTGTTAATTATCTCCTCGCAACTGCAACCAGGAGATATCCCTACTGTGACGATCTCAGACCAGCCAAACGGAGGAAGCTGTCGTTGGCGGCCTTGACGAAGAGTTGAGGTCGGAGGCGGTGGCGAGTCGGAGGCGGAGTCGAGTGGGCAGCGGCGGCGCTGCAGTCGTGGTCTTGCTGGAGGAGTTGACTTGTACAGAAGAAGAAAATTGAGAAGTGATTGATTGAGTTAGTTTTGTTGGCGCTAGCTAGTAGTTGTCTCGCAACCAACGATCCTGGGTGACTAGACCTGCACTCAAGTATCCAGGTCCTATCCTAAAAACTATCTTTCTCAAATCCTGCTGTTATCTTTCTCTGCCAATGAAATCCTGCGAAGCCTCGGCGTGGCTGAGCCAGAATTTTCCCATAGCGTCCCATAATCAAAATATCCGGATGGTAACTGGAATGTTGCCAATCCTGAGGATTTACATCCAATGAAGAGACGTATAAGAACTGTTGAAGTGGCAACTGCAACCACATATAGCCAATAGACTCGTAGACATATGAAAATGTGAAAATTCAAGATTACGCTGAGTCAGAATAATCTGGCCAGCTGGTCTAAAAATTTGGCGTAGTGGCTGTATTGACCACTACGTCACATGACCTCCTTTCGAGAAAGCACCACCTCCTAAAAAGGCTTCTCTCTTTTCTTGGATTTCCAATAGAGGTCGATGAGTCCTGGGATCTGTTTCAGGTTCTCAACTGGTTCCCATGTTGCGTCCTTCTTCGTTTCACCGAGCCATCAAATCTGGTACTGCATCTTTCCTTTGCGCTTGCGGAGGTTAACTACAGCTTCAACCAGTTGTCCTTCCGTTCCATCGGCTAGCGCAACCACGTTCGCCTTCTGTCGGCGCTTTGGATCTTTGCGGTACGGTTTCAACAGTGACGTATGGAAAACTGGATGCAACTTCAGGTTCTTCGATAATCTCAACTCATAGGAGTCACGAGATACCTTCTTCTGGACAGGAAATGGCCCAATGAACCTCGGAGCTAACTTCTTCGATTGTGCGTACCCCTTATGACGGATATCCAAATTCTTTCCGTCTAGTAACACTATGTCGCCAGTTTTGAAGTCTTGGACAAGTCTGTTTCTGTGGTAATAATACTTCATGCGCTCTTGGGCTTCACTCATACGGTCTTGCGCGAACTTGAGGAAGGCTTCTTGTCGGAGTAAAAACTCTCTTGCTGCTTTCTCCAACTTCTTGAATTCCGGATCTGACACTACATCGTCGGGCATGTATGGAATATACCCAAGATCCGCTTGAAACGGTGACATACCAATCGTAGCATGCGCACGTCGATTGTAGGAAAACTCTGCCATATGAATAAACTCATTCCAATCGCTCTGGGCTGGGTTAACGACTCCTCGAAGATAATCTCCGATAAAACGGTTTGTACGTTCCGTTTGTCCATCCGTGTGTGGTCTAAACGCTGATGACAGGTTATGCTGCGTTCCCATAGTAGATATGACAGCCTGCCAAAACTTGGACGTAAATTTGGAGTCACGATCGGACACAATCGTCTTCGGAAGACCATGATCTTTTACATAATTCTTCATGAAAACATTCGCAGTATCTTCTGCGCTGTCCGTCGTCTGCGTTGCAATGACCTTAGCACACTTGGTCAATCGATCCACGATGACCATGATGGCGTTATAACCATCCTTGCTGGAAGGTAAGGACACAACGAAATCCATCGAAATGTCGATCCATCTACCTCTTGGTACATCCAGCGGTTGAAGTAATCCCGGCGGTTTCACTTGTCTCGCCTTGTTGGGCTGACACATTTCACAAGTGTTACAATAACGCTGGATATACTTCATCATTCTCGGCCAATAGTACTTCTCTCGTACTGCGACGTAGGTCTTGTAAGATCCGGGATGGCCTGCCGTTACTGTATCATGGTTCTCGCAAATGACACGGTTTCTCAGATCTTCGTTATCTGGAATATACAATCGCGGACTTTCATCTTCACCAGTCTGATAGTACAAAACACCATCATTGAGCGAGTAATGCGGAACGTTGTCTCCAAGCTTAAGCGTCTTATTAATCCGCTGTAAGTCCTTGTTCTACGCATACATCTTCTTTGCGGACTGTGCCACGGTCATATTGTTTGCTACCATGGTTGCCACAATTTCACGGTTTTGGGCCGTATCAAGAAGTTCCTGGAGGCTTACTTGCGCAGCCTTATGCTCGAACTCAGGGTTTCTTGATAGTGCGTCTGCGACTACATTCGTTTCCCCTGGGATCCACTTGAACATGGGTCGAAACTCCGCGAGTTCATTGAACCACCGCGCAATGCGTCGATTCGCTGTTTTCTGCGTAAGAATCATCTCGATGCTTTTATGATCTGTTTCAACAAGGAAGGGCTTGTCCAGTAGATATACACGCCATGTCTTCAGCGTACTCGGTCGAATGATGCCAGCTTGAACCATCTCTTTGGTCCATTCCTGTATCGTTTTTCTCTGATCAGGACTTTGGCGCCATTTTTTGACCGAAATAGGCGTAGTACCAGGATTGAGCAAAATCTCATGCTCAATACCTTCTCGTACTGGCGGTGTCTCATTCGGAAGTTCCGTACGGAAAACTGTATCCACATACTTTAGTAGCGTCTCATACGCCGGATTGCCCTTGAGAGCATCCCATCCTTCACTCTTGAAGCGTTCAGCCTTCTCCGAATCATGCGGATTGATTACAAACACTGCTTCAATATCCTTGTCCCTACGCAACATTTGCTGGAACTGATTGGACGAAATAATCTTCGTTCGCCCAAACTGGCCGTTGTGGCCATGCTGCCGATAGTAGTTGAAGATCTCGCGGCTCTGCGCAATTCTGGCACGGCGTTGTCCTGTCACCCAACGGGCTGGACGTGTCTTCGGCAGTCTCAACTTCACAGTCTGCGTGTTCTCCACGTTGATGCGAGGTGCAATCTGTCCAGTACTCCAGTCGATATCAGGGTTCTGCTCCCGCAGCCACATCATGTCTAAAACGACGTCATTTTCCTCAGGAACAGGCATGACTTGGAATGTTCCCGTTGTCAAGGGAAATCCTGGTAACTGTAGAGATATCTCTACAGTCCGACGTGGACGATGCCAACTTGATCATAACCGAGATCAACTTGCATCGTGTCACCTTCAGTGACATCCAACTCAAGCTTCTTCACTAACTCCTCAGTTACGCCGTTCAGGCTACTGCCGTTGTCAATGAATATTGTGACGGGCCTCTCTTGGTCTTCCGTCTTGAATGCTCGAGCTTCAGCCTCTAGGATCGCATACACCGCGCCCTGCATATACCGATTCGCTTCAGTACGTTTCGGCTGACTACAATCTGGAGAAATGTGACCAACCTTGCCACAATTTCTGCATGTAGTTTTCCTCTTCCAATCATCTTACGCGCCTTTCTTCTTTTCATAATGCTTATTGTTCTGCTGTTTCGATTTAGGCGGACGATGCCCCGAGCTTGACGATCCTTGCGAACCTTTCGCATGAGCTCTAGGTGGTTTTCCCCAGTAGTGTGCAAACTCGAAATTCGACGCAATTTCAATGGCTTCTTATAGCGTTGATGGACTCTCTTCTTTGATCTTCTTTGCTGTTTCTTCACGTAATCCGTTCTGAAAAAAGAAACGTTTCTCCAACTCGCTGATCACCAATTCTGTCTGCGACAGTAAGTCTTGAAACTTGGAGACATACTCGTGAATAGTCTCGTTCTGTTTGAGACGAAACATTCTCTCACGAAGATCATACTCGAAGTCTCTAGGTCGAAAGCGCAGTTGTTATTTAAACAACGACCACGTGGGAGCCTTATTCGCTCTCTCGCACTCGGTTATAAAAGCGCGATACCAGTTCAACACTGACTTGCCTAAGTTGCTGGAGATTACCGTTACGAAACCAGACGAATCGGCCTCCATTAACTCACGTCTGCTTGCGTAGTACAGCTCGGTGGTGAAGATCCACAACTCGATATCTTCGCTGTAGTTGCCTTCATACATCGGCGGGTCCTTCTTCTTCTGATCACCCCGCGCCGCCATCAGATACTCGAACCTTGCGTTAGCTTGCTCCATTTGCGCTTGCAGTTGAGCTTGCATCTGGGCTTGGGCGGCTTGGTGCTGTTGCGTTATAAACACTAGCAACCGCTGCATTGACATCGCATCAGGGCCTGAAGCTTGGGTAGTCTGTGCAGCCGGAGCCGCAGTGTCCGCCGGTGCTTCTGTACTTGGTCGTGACGCATCTGCATCACTCGGCGCATTCATTCTGCTTTGCTGCCGAGGACGAGGGTTCGAGGACGGGCGCTCAGCGGCACGGCTTCTTCTTTGAGCCATAACTGCTGGACTTCTCAGCGCGTATTGATAAGGTCTACCGAAACCCCAATGAAGAAGAAGAAAAGAAAAGAAACTACTTCTTTTGTTTCTTAAGTCTACGCTTCTTGTCGAGCTGGATGGAGTGGTCGAAAGTTCCTTCCAGGATAGTCTGCGTCTGGCTTATACGGTGTTTTAGCAGTTCAGTCGTATCGTGCAAGCCGTTCCTGGCGTCGGAGTCCTTGCAATCTGGAATTTTGTTTCGGATGAGTTGAACGATCTTGAGCTGCTTCTGCGTCGTCAACCACAAGTCCTGGCGTAGTTTGTCGAGCGTTTCACTGCGGGTCGTCTAGGACTTGGTGTCGTTGATTAACGGTGCTTCGGGTTGGCGAGTCTTTCGCTTACCCATGCAAGAATGCAGGCTAAAACAAGTTCAGTAGCAACGAGTGTAGATCAAGCGAAACCAAGTGTGAACTATTCAGAAGTTATTCTCCGCGGTAACCAAGGGGGGATTAGCCGAAGCGTTATACCTTTTAACCCAAGGAATGGAGTTCTGAATGTGCTGAACACACCTAGTACGCAACCACACTAACGAACCACCGAACATTAAAGCTCGTGCTTAGAGGCAATACCAGTCTTCGACTCTTGAACTTGAACCGAAGCTCGACACGTCAAGTGCTACTATGTGACGATCTCAGACCAGCCAAACGGAGGAAGCAGTCGTTGGCGGCCTTGACGAAGAGTTGAGGTCGGAGGCGGTGGCGAGTCGGAGGCGGAGTCGAGTGGGCAGCGGCGGCGCTGCAGTCGTGGTCTTGCTGGAGGAGTTGACTTGTACAGAAGAAGAAAATTGAGAAGTGATTGATTGAGTTAGTTTTGTTGGCGCTAGCTAGTAGTTGTCTCGCAACCAACGATCCTGGGTGACTAGACCTGCACTCAAGTATCCAGGTCCTATCCTAAAAACTATCTTTCTCAAATCCTGCTGTTATCTTTCTCTGCCAATGAAATCCTGCGAAGCCTCGGCGTGGCTGAGCCAGAATTTTCCCATAGCGTCCCATAATCAAAATATCCGGATGGTAACTGGAATGTTGCCAATCCTGAGGATTTACATCCAATGGAGAGACGTATAAGAACTGTTGAAGTGGCAACTGCATCCACATATAGCCAATAGACTCGTAGACATATGAAAATGTGAAAATTCAAGATTACGCTGAGTCAGAATAATCTGGCCAGCTGGTCTAAAAATTTGGCGTAGTGGCTGTATTGACCACTACGTCACACCTATAACATAGAGTACATCAGGCGAGCTGTACCTGAATCGATGCCAGTCACGACAAATGCGGAAACAGCAATGCACATCGCAATTTCTTTTCAGGCAGAGCAGCGGCCTGGCTTGAGACAGAACGCTCGTAACACCCGGAGGCTTAGTAACTGTAAGTCTACAGCATTGATATCCAGGATAGCTTATCCTTTTATCTGTATGTATGAGCTTTGGGAGAAATCCAGGGCATCCGTACTGCTGCTGTGTCCACGCAAATCTCTTGTTGAAATAGAAAAGCTGTGGAGAACCACGTCCAACCACCAGGCGCACAGGACGCCAGCGTTGCTAGACTGTCACAAGAAATTCTATATCTCTTATATAGCATAAGCTAGATAGACAAGGCTTCACCCTGTTCCTTCAAGATTTAGACAAAAACCAGCTTTTGAATCAACGCCCTTTCGGATTGTACATTCGGGAGCGTACCCGAGATGAAGGGCGAAGTGCAACTGATTGCGTGGTAGCATTATCCAGGATGGCGTGAGCGATCCGTTACTAAACAACACAAATTGTGCAAAAAATAACTGTACGAGTCAGTTATAATGATGTACGTCAACATTACGGTTCACGAAACATGAACTGTTGTCATCGCTAATACAATGTATTTGATGGATGGCGTTCTCTGGATTTTATATCCAGTTAGATGGATGTCATTCTTACTCCTGATACAAACTCCTCTATCACTACTTTCGACAGTGGAGTTTGTATCAGGAGTATAACCCTGGAGTATGGAAACTCCATAAGCACGCTTCCTCTAAGCAAGACGCTCGTACATGTCGTGCTGAAAAACACCCATGTGTTCGTTCAACTATATCTTCTATAGGCGAGATGTGACCATTTCAAAAGAAGTTCGTAGAGTCACGTTTGTGTTTGGTTTGGACTTCAAGTTGTAGCGGAATGGCGGTTTCGCCACGACATCTCGCACTAACGGATGAACGAACGACTCCGCAGGCAGGAGGCACACAGACGCAGCAAAAGTCGTTGGTGGAAAGGTTTTGGATCTGAACGAAGTGGCCGTGAGACGAAAGCACACACTGACTGCAGATATTGGGTTGAGATCAAAGTCGACGCTCAAAGAACGGCTGGGTGTGAGACCGACGAGCAAAGACGGCACTCACTTCTGTATTTTCAGCGGAGAGCACAGACGAGCACGGACGACCCAACGTACAGGTCCTGCACTGACGAGCAGGTCTGGACGTTCACACGAACTTGTGGAGCACAGGTAGTGTGGCGACGCTGCTAGTGACTCTGGACGAAGACCAGGCTGACGACCAAGACCGAACGCGACGAGAACAGATACGGATCGGCCACAAGAAGTGGCCTGGAGCACCGTAGCTGGGCTAGGACGGACGAGTGTGCGGACAGGGAGAACGCTCCCAAGTCTACTGGACGTTGCACGAGGGCAGGCGCCTGAGGCGTAAGCTCGAGTGAATAGGTGGGCGACGCTGGACACACGGACGGACAAAGCACAGTAGAGGTGCCACCACGAGGCAGTTGACTGTAGGTTGATAGCGAAAGTAAATAAAATAGGTAGTGCAGCCCGTTGGGCACACGCCGGCGCAAGTGACAATGATTGTCCTTGATGGCCATCCGGACGTTGGACTGTAATCAGTGCTGGACGACCAATATCGGCGTGCAGAGACAAAGTAGACACGTTATATGATGGTCATATGGGGGTCCATTATTGTGAGACGAGGGTCATCCTGTTTTGACAAGAACTGGCATTTCTCTTCTCCACGAATTCGACTGCAATGGCAAGAACTAAAACGAAGTCAGTAGGACCTGGTGGAGCAATTACGCTCGCGCTCGACACCAACAAGCGAAACGACGCCAGTAACAGCTGCAACTCCTGTGGACGCATCGGCAACAACGACGGTATCGCAGGATGTGGACGGTAGCGTGCTGCAGATGAACAGTGAAGCGTTGAACAATGTAAATACGACAACCGACACGCATAACACGTCAGTGTTAGTCATCACTATGAAACGGTTGGCAACCACGATGAGTAGGTTAGAGCAGCGAATGGACGGTATAGAAGCTGGAAGGATGGCATACGAAGTTCAGCCAACGATGTCAGCTGCCCAACCAATGGGTACAGTAACTGCGAACATCACTCCATGCACAACAGCACAGCAAACGACGACAGCACGGACGGAGTCGACACAATTGTGGGAACGACAACGTTCACCATCGGCTGCGGATAGTAGTGATCCCAGTGATAGCAGCTATAGCAATGTGTCCAGCGACTCAAGTGATAGTGATTGCGTGCGACGATATCGAACCCGTAGATATCGAAGAAGGAGAGGACGAAAATTAACACGCCGACGTGACCGGCACCACAGGCGCAGAGCCAAGAAGAACGCCAAGGAGCTGGACTTGCAACCATTCAAACCCACGTCAGGCGGAGTGCGAGTAGAGACCTGGATTGCGAAGGTTGACTTGGTTGTTGAAGGTGCATGTAACTCGACACGCGTTGATTTGAACGATGAAGAGCTTTACTTTGTGGTTAGAAGCAAACTACAGGACGACGCGTCCAAATCGTAGGTCCAAATCAACAAAAGATTAAGCGGCCACGAACGTACGAGGACGCAGCTGAAAGAAACTTCGATTCGTAGAAATGGTGAGCGACCGGACCTCGCGCAAGTAGAACCGAGGGTGATGCAGAGAACGATGCAACCAGGGGAGACTTTCGACGATTTTGCGTCAGGACTACGTGCCGCAGCGGGTCAGAATCAAGTTCGGGAAGAAACTCTGCTTGGCCAGTTTTATCGAGGCCTGGAGAAGACGGCACGACAGCTAGTCAAGCGGGCACCCACCCCATCTACACTGGGCGAGGCCGTCGATAAGGCCACGAGGATTGATGACTTTAGTTATAACGTGGCAAAGGGCATGCGAAACATTGGTCAGCCTTGGGCAACTGCGACGGCACAGACAGCAGTGCAAATGGACAGTACGACGGGTGCCATGCGAGTGATCCCTGGTACCGGTAGCATGCCAGCTACTATGATGAGTACTGAAATGACTGAGGATGGAGAGACAAACCTAAGAGTACGCGTACTTCGCGAACCCACAGGGAGTCTTCGATAAGAACAATAATGTATGGGTGACACCAAGCGGCAGAACGTGGAATGGCAAGTTCTGGAGGTTGAACAAGAAGGGACGCGATCGAGAACGGAAGTTAGCAACGTACGATCCGCGACCAATGACTAAACGGCACTCTGGGAAGACGGAACGCAAAGCGAAAGCGATGATGGCAGCAAGGGAGAGCTCCAGCAGCGCCGAGTCTGATGAACCACAGTCGCCACCGCGAAAAAAAGCCGTAAGGCCAACGTGCGACAAGCCAAAGCGTCCGAACGAGCTTTAGCACCAGCACCCATACGTGCAGACACAACCCCTGGCATACGCCCGAGTGAGTTGAATAGTTGTTTCGCATGTGGTCATGCAGGTCACTTTGTAAACGACTGCCCCCACCCAGTTGCGAAGACCAGAAATGAGGCTTATCTGGCTGAACGAAAGTTGAAGCAGCATCATGCAGGAAATGGCCCTCGGGCGTAGTAAGGGGTTACTACGACCGAACCAACCAGTTATTCCCCAAGGTACAACAGCGGTTGACACAGTCAGGACAACCCCTGGTGAAGGGAGAAGAGTTCGCGTAATGCCGAAACCAGCACTACCAGAGCAGCTGGGTTGAAGCGGCACACGAGGTATCACGCAAAGTGGGCACAGTAAGCTCGAAGTGAGCAAAACTCCAGCGGCGACACTACAACTCCTCACGGAGTCGGAGGCCAGGGATGCTTGGAAGGCACATCAATATGTGGAGACGGTTAGACCGGCGATGGCAGTACTTCGTTACAGCAACGTAACCGATCACGGAGAACAACCGGAGCGAGTGTGACTGACGGGTTTAGGTGACGAGCAGGTGAATGGGAATGCGGAACGAGTATGGCAACGGCGACACCAGCGTTGACGAGGACACCCACTGTAGTGACGCAGCATAGCATGAAGCTGGGAGGACGAACAATACCTAACCAAGACGAGATTGGACGGCTGAGGCTGGCCAGAAAGCAAGCGAAGCGTGAAGCCAAACAACAACGCATCGAGCGTGCCAAGCATCGTCCAGCAGTAGTACCAGTTCTGGACGAGGAAGTGGAGGAGGCTGTAATTCAACTTGATGAATGCCGGCTCAGGCGGCAACAACAGGCGGACGCAGCTCGGAACGAGCTGGAGGGACGCCATGAGCGACGAAGCGAAGACTCGTAGACGCTGAGAGCTGACCAACGCGCACGAGTAAGTTTGATTCAACAGAGAGGAATAGTTTTCAATGCGGCGGAAGGCGGAAGTATTGAAGTAGATGATAGGCTCCCGATAACAATCATGGACATCAATGGAGAAAAAAACGTGCAGTGAAGTGGGACGGCTGCGCGCAATATACGGAGACCGGCATGAACTGGATGGAACGAGGCGAGCGTGTACGAGGTCCCACTTCAATCGACTTCGTAGAAGGCGTCGGGGGATTTCTCCTCGACGTGATTGGTGTATGGGCATTTGATATGCGTAATGTATTCGGTCAGATACTTCGTGTGGCGGCGGGTATCATTGACGGCTGCACAAACGAGTTCCTAATGGGTGTAGATTTCATGAAGAAGCATAAAGCCCACATGGACTTTGACAGGAACGAGATTCGCTACTTCGACAAGGACATACTGGTAATAATACCTTTTCGTACCGAAGACCACAGCGCTGGGCAAGCTTATGTTGCAGCAATAAGGCTGGCGAAGCGTGCGAATCTCGCACGTAATGCAGTGACACTTACCACGATTGTGGTAGCAGCTCCAGACAAAGAACAGGACATCTTCGTACCTACACAGAACGTGGGAGTGGTCATGCTAGCGACCACGGTAACACAAGCGGTGGGCGGGACCCCCGCAATTAACATGCAAAGTGATCGTACTAACCTGCCTGGCAAGAAGGAATTGGGGGTCTGGATCCCACTGACGGAAGAAATGCAAGTACTCGAACTGAATGGGGATTAGGATATGGCGCGAGTCGTCCGGTGGCTTGATAATCTAGGAGATACGATAACTCCTCTCGAGAACGAGGACGAATTGCGTATAGGAGAGGTCGATACTCGGACACATCAGATGATAACCAGGCTGCTGAGGGGTTACCGCGATGTCTCCATGAACAAATGAGATTGCCCACCAGTCACGACCCTAGACGTACAACACCATATTGACACAGGAGATTGTTGTCAAGAAGGCGCCTCGACCTGCCGCGGTGTACCGGTAGATACCGGTACGACCTTCAATCAGTGGCACCCCAAGCATTCCCGTGATTACGTGAAGCTGATTACGGGACAAGTGTTTACGCTACAGGCGTGCGTGGGTACAAGATTGTGGGTACAAGATGAGCGTCGACGTGGCAGTCGCTGATTGGCTGGGGTAGCTCAGTATCCAGTTAGGAATCCAGTAGTGTGTATCCTGGTAGGACATCCAGTAGACTTAGAGGTAGCAGGCAGTTTGCGAACTAAGGACCTAATTCAATCACTTTGCATTTTTTCATTTAGTGCTCAAACGACCTTGACTTTTGGTTATGAGCCCAAGCCCCGTTTTCCCTGTCCAAGACTCCGACTACGCCTTCGCCATGGATACTGCCTCGACGACGACCTCCCGCATCAACAAGTTCGACGGAACTAACTTCCACACGTGGAAGTTCAAGATGCGCATGGTTCTCGAGAAGCGCGACCTGTGGGAAGTGACAAGTGGAGAGATCAAGCTGGAGCACTGCACTACTGCGCTGGACCAATCGACATTCAAGAGGAAGTCTTGCAAGGCGCTGGTGATCATCTGTCTCGCGATGGAGGATTCGCAGTTGCCGCTGGTTCGGTCGGCCAAGGATGCGTATGATGCATGGTCAAGAATGGAAGGACACTTCGAGAAGAAGATTTTGGCCAACAAGCTCTTCCTTCGTCGACGTTTCTTCACAACGATGATGGGCGAAGGTGATGATGTGCTGGAGCACATCAACAAGGCCAAGACGCTGGCGGAACAGCTCGACGCGGTGGGTACTCCGGTCAGCGAGGACGACTTGGTGATCACGCTTCTGGCAAGTCTGAGTGAGTCGTACCAGTTCCTCATCACGGCGTTGGAGTCGAGAGCCGACTCGCTGACATGGGAACTCGTGACGTCTCGGCTGCTGCATGAGGACTTGAAGCGCAAGGAACAAGGTGGTGGTACTGAAGGAACCGCTCACGGTCAAGCGTTCATGACAAGCGGTAACGGGAAGAGCAAGGGACGACAGGCGCAGAAGACTCGTGCCTGCCACTACCGTGGCGAACAAGGACATTGGATCGCCAAGTGTCCCGTGAGGATCCGAGGGAACGCGGAGCGGCAGAGGCCGCAACGAGCGAACGTCGCCGATGATGATGAAGACTGCGGCGACTACCTGTTCTCGGTTGGTGGTGGGACCTCCAAGTCGAGTGAAGTTTGGCTGGTCGACTTGGGTGCGACGCAGCACATGACGTACTCGAAAGAGTACATGAATAACTACAAGAAGATGACTCCGATGGACGTGCATCTTACGGACGACGGAGTGGTTCAAGCGGTCGGCAGTGGCGACATTGTCATGTCAATGAAGACTCCACGCGGGATCAAGAAGGGTGTGCTCACGAAGGTGTGGCACATCCCCAAGTTGTCGCGCAACCTACTTTCGGTCGGGAGATTCACCAAGGATGTTGGGCCCGTGACGTTCGAGCGCGACGGGTGCTTCGCCGAGACGAAAAGGATCAAGTGGCAGCTCGGAGCGCGTAAAGGCAATGGACTATTCAAGCTGTGCATGACTCCGATCATGCCTGACGAGGCCAATGTGTCGAGCTCGAAGGATCGCAAAGGGGACACCACGTCGTACCTCTGGCACCTTCGACTTGGTCACATTGACCATGGCGGTCTAGACGCCATCGTCAAGAAGGGCTATGGAGTTGGCATCAACATGACGGCTGTGAAGCAGTGGGAGTTGTGTGATGGGTGTGCACTTGGCAAGCAGACGCGGGTGAGTTACATGCCCAAGTCGCCGAACCACGCCAAGAAACGGTTGAAAGTCATCCACAGTGATGTCTGTGGTCCCATGAAGACATCGACGTTCGGTGGCATAAAGTACTTCGTCACGTTCATTGACGAGTACTCGCATTTCTGTGTGATATACTTGCTGCGGAACAAGTCGGAGGTGGCTGCCAAATTCGCTGAGTTCGTGGCGTTCGCTGAAACTCAGACGGGTGGTCGCGTGAAAACTCTCCGTGTGAAGCAACTTCGCAGTGACAATGGTGGCGAGTACAAGTCTCGTGAGATGGCCAAGTTCTGCCGAGAGCGTGGGATTGTGCAGAAGTTCACACCGCCGTATACGCCTCAACTGAACGGAGTGGCGGAACGAATGAACCGGACGTTGGTGGAATGTGCGCGCTGCATGTTGGAGCATGCCGGACTGTCGAAGTCATATTGGGGTGAAGCGGCGATGACAGCGACGTTCCTTTGGAATCGGTGTCCGACACGCGCTACCAGCCATGGCAAGTCTCCACACCAAGTTTGGACGGGCAAGAAACCGCTGCTGTCCAACCTCAAGGTGTTCGGTTGCCATGCGTATGTGACTGTCCCGAAGGAGAAACGCACCAAATTCGACGCACGGTCGGTGCGTTGTCGGTTTCTCGGGTATTCTGAGCACGAGAAAGCGTATCGGTTTGAAGAGATCAAGAGCGGTCGTGTGCTAGTGAGCCGCGATGCGCAGTTCATGGAAGACGTCTTCGACAGTGGGAGACGCAACTTTGGTGAAGACGTGGTTGTGGACCTTCGCGTTGAAGATACCAGAGACCAAGAAGAATCGTCTGAGCCAGAAGAAACCAAGGAAGAAGAAGCTGTGCAGGACGAATACGTCGAGCCTGGCAGCAAGCGACACCAGCGGACTAGGTCGTTAGAGGAAGCGGTGGAGATCCCACGGTCTAAGCGGCATAGTCGGTCACAAGCGCTGGATGAGCTCTCAGCAATCGCAAATGAAGAAGGCTTCGACGCGGCCTTCGTTGGGGATTCAGTGGGAGAAATGCCGACCACGTTCACGTCGGCGATGGAATCCAGCAACGCGGCCAAGTGGAAGGAAGCGTGCGATTCGGAAATCAACTCTTTTCGCAAGAATGAGACGTGGGTGCTGGTGCCGTTGCCCAAGGGACGCAAGGCGATCAGCTGCAGATGGGTGTTTCGGATCAAGGAAAACCAGGCTGGAGAGATCGAGCGGTTTAAGGCACGACTGGTGGCCAAGGGATTTTTGCAGAAGTACGGAATCGACTACGAAGAGACCTTCGCGCCGGTGGCCAAGTTCACGTCAATCAGGATCCTGCTCAGCCTGGCAGCCAAGTACAACCTCACGGTGCACCAGATGGATGTCAAGACGGCGTTCCTGAACGGGTGGTTGGACGAAGACATCTACATGGTGCAGCCGGATGGCTTTATTGACGAGGCGCACCCAGACTTCGTGTGCAAGCTCAAGCGTTCGCTGTATGGTCTCAAGCAGTCACCGCGAATGTGGAACCAGACCATCGACAAGTTCATGCTGGAGCTAGGGTTCAAGAAGTGCGAAGCGGATCACTGCATCTACGTCAAGCGGAACGACCAAGACATGATCTTCGTGGCGCTGTACGTGGACGACTTGATCCTCGCAAGCAACAACGACGAACTGCTCAAGTCGACCAAGGAGGCACTCAACAAGTGATTCGAGATGACGGACATGGGTCAGCTCAAGTACTTCCTCGGCATGGAAATTGATCAAGATCTCAAGGCTGGAAAGGTGTCGGTGCGGCAGACCAAGTTTGCGAAGGACATCCTGGAGAAGTTCAGCATGGAGAAGAGCAACCCTGCCAAGACACCACAAGACCCAGGACTCAAGCTGACCAATGCCATGTGCGAAGGAGGCTGCAAGCACGAAGAGACCATGGCGAAGGTGCCGTACCGGAATGCAGTCGGCTGCCTGATGTACCTCATGGTGGGGACTAGGCCAGACCTTGCAGCCGCAGTGGGAGTTCTCAGCCAGTTTGGCGCGGATCCGTGTCCGACACACTGGCAAGCGCTCAAGAGGGTGTTTCGCTACATTCAAGGTACGAAGACTCATGGCATCGAGTTTCAAGCGAGCAGCGAGGACGGACTCCAAGGTTATTCGGATGCAGATTGGGCCGGCGACATCGAGACTCGACGGAGTACAAGCGGCTACGCGTTCATGATGAACGGCGGATGCATCAGCTGGAGAAGCAAGAAGCAGTTGACGGTGGCGCTTTCATCGACGGAGGCAAAGCACATGGCGTTGACGGAAGCGACACAGGAGGCTATCTGGCTCAAGGCGTTCCTGTGCGAGATCGGCGAGATGAAGACCAAGTCAGCAGTCAAGATCTACGAGGACAACCAAGGCTCCATCGCGTTGGCCAAGAACCCAGAGTTCCACAAGCGCACCAAACACATCGACATTCGCTACCACTTCGCGCGCGAGAAGGTTGAAGATGGTCAAGTGGTGTTGGATTACTGCTCGACAAAGGACATGCTGGCGGACTTGATGACCAAGCCGATCAGCGCCGTGCAATTCGATATTCTTTCGGAGCAAGCTCGGGATCCAAGGCGCCATTAAGGCTGAGTCGAGTGGGAGTGTTGTCAAGAAGGCGCCTCGACCTGCCGCGGTGTACCGGTAGATACAGGTACGACCTTCAATCAGTGGCACCCCAAGCATTCCCGTGATTACGTGAAGCTGATTACGGGACAAGTGTTTACGCTACAGGCGTGCGTGGGTACAAGATTGTGGGTACAAGATGAGCGTCGACGTGGCAGTCGCTGATTGGCTGGGGTAGCTCAGTATCCAGTTAGGAATCCAGTAGTGTGTATCCAGGTAGGACATCCAGTAGGCTTAGAGGTAGCAGGTAGTTTGCGAACTAAGGACCTAATTCAATCACTTTGCATTTTATCATCTAGTGCTCAAACGACCTTGACTTTTGAGATCACACACCTATCATGATGAAACGACGACGTCACGCACAGAAAGAGGATGCTGTAATCGAGGAAAATGTTTTTAAAGATGTTGCAAGCAGGCGTACTAGAAGAAGGAAACGGGGCGTGGGGGTTCCCCGTGGTGCTAGTTCGAAAGAAGGTTGGGGAAGTTCGCTTCTGCGTTGATTATTGTGCTCTGAATAAGGTGACGAAGCGTGACGGTTACCCTGTACCTCGCGTTGATGAAACATTAGAGGCATTACAAGGTGCTCGCCTATTTTCGACGCTTGATTTACGATCTGGTTGTTGGCAGATTGGGGTTGCCCCTGAAGACCGTGACAAGACCACTTTTACAACGAAACAAGGGCTCTATCGCTTCATACGTACGACATTTGGACTGATGAACGCACCATCAACATTCCAAAGGATGATGAACGGAGTGCTTCACCCGCGGATAACTTGTCTTGTATATCTTGACGATTTTTTATCGCTGCGATCTCGAACACCACCTAGTACAGCTAGTTACGGTACTAGAACGTCTACCGGTAGCTGGGCTGACCTTGAAATTGAAGAAATGTGCCTTTGCAACGCGCACGATGGAATACCTGGGAGACGAGCTCAATTGCGATAGAGTACGTCCCGTAGAGCGTCTGATCAAAGATGTATCAGAGTTTCCACGACCCAATAATCCGTACAGATAAAGCGCGTTGTGCACTTGGCGGGGTACTACGGAAAGTTCATCGAGGGATTCGGCTCAATCATGGCTCCAATGATGAGGCTATTATAGAAAGACTGCGAATGGGAATGGACCGAGGATCAACAGTTCGCATTCGAACGGGGGAAAGCTGCGCTAACGAGGAAACCATTGCTCACCTACCCTGCTCCCGTTCCGACTAATGACAGATGCGAGCAAAGTTGGGCTCGGTGCCTGTCTCATGCACGAACAAGGTCGTGAATGGCAGCCAATAGCATTTGCAAGTAAAGTGAACAGTAGTGCAGAGAGTAACTACTCTACAGTATCACGGAACTTGAATGTCTAGCCGTGGTTTGGTCAGTGAAACTGTTCCAGCCATACTTGTATGGAAGGGTGTTTGAGATAGGCCCTGATCACGCCGCGCTTTGGTGGCTCATGACACGTACGAACCTGGCCGGACGCCTACACAGGCGGTCGCGCACTTTACAAGAGTACGACTTCATTATTTCGTACCAGCCGGGGTCGGCCAACGTTGTAGCCGATGCACTCTCGCAAGCGCCTGCAGCAGCCCCAGTAGCAGTCCTGACGGCCGTAAGGTCGAAGCAGAAACGGCAAGGAATCCAAAGGGAACGAGGCACGGAACTTGAATCGAAAGCCGAAGCGGAACGTCTACCCCAGGACTTGGCAGACGGAGGAGCGGAAGCGGTGGCTAATAGAATGACGGTAGTAATCCCAGAACCAACGACGACGGCCACAGAAATAGCGATGGTGAACACTGAGGTGAGATCGCCACACACGGCAGCATCGGAGCTAGATGCAGACAAGACGAAGGAGGGGCAATGAATAAATACCCAGTAGTACTGGCGGTACGCGACTTGGCAAGTAGAGGAAACCCGATCAGAGGCACCCTTGACAACTCCGGCCGAAGCGATGATGGCGCGGCAGCACCAGCAAGGCTGAGTGCGAACGGAAGGAGTACACGAGGTTCACACGTGTGTGCCGGACAGAGGCCGACTACACGATCGATGGAACGAGCGCAAAATGTGAGCAGTGTAGAGTCAATAAAACGCAGTGACCACAGTACAAGCATGGCAACGCTACGACGTGCGAGCAGATCAGCCATATAGTCGGCCCATGGTACCATCGAGCGAGGACCACAGGTAACGTGGGCAAAGCCATGGATAAATGCAGCAGTGGAGGCGAAAGGTGGAACGAGCACGATGGTGGCGAGTGGAGAACCTGATAATCGGAAGGTGGAGACGATGGCCGGTGCAGTAACGACACGAACTACACAGAAAACAACACGTAAGGTGCACGCGAAGAACCAACTATCCACGGGGAACGACGGTGATTTGCAAATAAAATTGGGTGTGAAGTTGGGGAAACTTGGGTTAGAAACGACAGCAGTGACCCAACGAGAAGGTAAGCTAAGTGGGGTGCTTTGAGCTCCTGACGATCGAGATTACGATCTGCTTCAGGAAGAAGACTCAACGTTACAGCTCACTGGCACCGAGATTGCGACGACACAATAACGAAGTATGTTTGTGCTGAAGATGATTGCTACTAGCAACTACCAGGTCATGGTGGTAAAACGTGCTTTCGGACTGGGCAGTTATTAACACTCCGCGTGGAAGAAGAGTGATCCTACCAACAACGCTTTGGTCTGTGGTATTTAAAGAGATGCATGACTCGATATGGGCAGGTCAATTGGGAGGCACACACACCTATGGACGAATAGCGCAGTTATACTGGTGGCCAGGGTTACACTGTGAAGTAGGCAATTGGGTAAGGGGGTGTCAGGAATGTGGCACCCGAAAAGCTCGGCCGTAGGAAGTCATCCCGCCACTACGGAGCATACGAGGAGGAGATGTTGGGGACAGGTGGGCCCTCGACGTCGCTGGGCCTTTCCCGATCGCAAATGGAGATGATCGATATGTCATCGCTGCACTCGAGTACGTAACCGATATGCGGTAGCACGAGTATTACGCATCATACGGCGGAACGTGTGCCCACATTTCTAATGGAAGACGTAGTGCTAAAATTTGGCGCTTTTCGCTAATTGCTCACGGATAGAGCACCTGCATTGAATGGGAAAGTAATTGAGCAACTAGGGGTACTATTACAAGCGAGACAGACGAATCCCGTACCATATCGTCCGCAGATGATAGGACTGGTAGAGAGATTTCTTCGGTCCTGGAAGGATCGTGTAGCGTTGTCTATCAGTGACGAGAAACAGAACGACTGGAGCGTTGGATCCAGTGCGCGGTCTATTCCTACAACTCTGCACAACATTCTACTGTCACTCTGGTTTTGAACGAACTCATGATGGGACGACGTCTGCGTCCACTCGACGAACTACTGAGGCAGTCGGAACAAATTGAAGCCGGGAAATTAATGGAGTATCACAGAAAAATATTAGCAGCGCTGACACGAAGCCATGAGTGCGCTGCACGCGCGCGTGACAAGGAACAAGCGAGGCAAGCCCGGTACTACGACTGGAAAGTACGACAACGGCGAGTGTTTGAAGTTGGTGAAAAAGTCTGGGTGTATAACCCGCCGCGAGGGCCGAAGGCCACAAAGTTTGTTTACAAGTGGATGGGTACAATGCGAGCGATCGAGCCAGCGGGCTATGACAATTTTGTGCTAAAACGAGAAGATAAGAGTGGTGATCCCGAGATAACGATAGCTCACGTGTCATTTATGGCGTATTACCAGTCCCCAATTTTACTACTGCAACGCGTCGCAGACGATATTACTCAGCGGTTGGAGCATGAAGGCGCAGACGCACGAACGCTCGATGTCAAAAAGGCAGGCCCGGCTGTACACACAGCAAAGATTGGCGATGCTACAAGGGAGGCAACAAGCTCAGCGAAACGAAGGCGAAAAGCAATGGCAAACACGGCTGACACGATCGACACAACCGCCAAGCTGGTGGAGTTGCGCCGAAGTAGACTACGAAACAGAGCTGGCCAGTACGTCCTTCAACACGAGTTAGAGTCTGTCCATACTAGAAGGCCACGAACACCAAAAGATCGAAGAACGAAGAGAGGTGGACAGCACAAAGCTCGCTGGGGCAACGCCAATGAATACGAGGAGCTCCATAAAGCCGGCAGGGTCGTGGAAGATCCCTGCTTTGAGGAAGGCGTGTAGCAGAGTGGCGGTTTCGCCACGACATCTCACACTAACGGATGAACGAACGACTCCGCAGGCAGGAGGCACACAGACGCAGCAAAAGTCGTTGGTGGAAAGGTTTTGGATCTGAACGAAGTGGCCGTGAGACGAAAGCACACACTGACTGCAGATATTGGGTTGAGATCAAAGTCGACGCTCAAAGAACGGCTGGGTGTGAGACCGACGAGCAAAGACGGCACTCACTTCTGTATTTTCAGCGGAGAGCACAGACGAGCACGGACGACCCAACGTACAGGTCCTGCACTGACGAGCAGGTCTGGACGTTCACACGAACTAGTGGAGCACAGGTAGTGTGGCGACGCTGCTAGTGACTCTGGACGAAGACCAGGCTGACGACCAAGACCGAACGCGACGAGAACAGATACGGATCGGCCACAAGAAGTGGCCTGGAGCACCGTAGCTGGGCTAGGACGGACGAGTGTGCGGACAGGGAGAACGCTCCCAAGTCTACTGGACGTTGCACGAGGGCAGGCGCCTGAGACGTAAGCTCGAGTGAATAGGTGGGCGACGCTGGACACACGGACGGACAAAGCACAGTAGAGGTGCCACCACGAGGCAGTTGACTGCAGGTTGATAGCGAAAGTAAATTCTCTGGATTTTAATCCAGAGTTTCTACAGAGAGGTCATTCTACCCAAAATAACTTTGGAATATTATATACCGGATACCCAAAATAAAATCTCAATACAGTTGCTATGTATAGAACTTGTCAAAAAACAAAGACTGATACATTTAATATGTTTTATGAAATTTCTTGACAAGTGGGGGTTATTCTTCTGTTTTCTTATATATGCAATATATCAAAATATTCTAAGTGATAGGTTTAATACATCATTTTTGTATATTCTGGTTTTGACAATGCATGAATAGTTTTTATTGTTTTTTTACCGACTATCCCGCTACGAAGAGGGTGAAAAAGCACTCCAGAAGGGGAAAGCTGGGAAATAGCTAATTGCGGTAGTTACCTTTGTAGCAAGAAAATTATATTACAGATAACCCCGCGTCCGAGATCTCCCATTTGATCTTTGAAATGTGTTGGTCCCGTAGTTTCCCGAGGAATGGGCGTCGGATGTGGACGGCCCGCTGGATTTTTTTAGAAATTTGATTTTAGTGATGCGTACCCCTAAATATAAAATTTCTAAAATTCAGATTTCTCTACAAATGCGTTAAACAGCAAGACTATCAGAGCCTCTGCCAATGGACAGTGCAGTCCTTCATGCACCAACGTCTGCTGCAATGTAATAAGGCATTCTTTTAGATACCAAACGATGTCCTTACCCTGCAAAATTTTTAAAAAATTTCCAAAACTCTTGTTTCCGCATTTTGTGCTTTTACTGGGGTTCCCGCGATTGCTCCCTCCTCTTAGCGGGAACTAACAGCACACACAAACTCCTTTTTCGGTTAGAAAAAAACTACTTTCCGGCATAAACCTATCAAAACATATGCAACCCTTTTTTGTGACCGCGCACCACGGTACTGTACCCTTTTTGCCGGTTTAGGTGACTCCGAGTCATTTGACTGTTTGAAATCGCAGTACAGTGCTGCGCGATAAATCGGTAAATCGGTAAGAAAACCGGTTTTTTAATAAAAGAAATATTTTCATTTCATAATCCAATACCGGTTTTATACCGGTATTGGAAACTCTGACTTGGTTTCACTATGCCCTGCAACGGGAGTACAGTGGTGCGCGCTTACCGATAAAAACCGATAACTCTGCGCGATCGCGCAAAAAACCGGTTTTCTTACCGATCTACCGATTTATCGCGCAGCACTGTACTGCGTTTTCAAACAGGAAATGGCTTGGAATCACCGGTATTGGCGAAAAGGGTACAGTACCGTAGTGCGCGCTCAGAAATGGGTCATAAGAACCCAATTTTGCTATTTTGGGGTAGCTGCAGGGTCAAAGACACTCACTTTTTAGGTTCTTTGCGCGGTGTTGGACCAATTTTTAATACCGGTACATAGTGAAACCAAGTCAATTTTTGCGCGATCGCGCACCACTGTATTGCGCACCGGTACTTAGTGAAACCAAGTCAAAAAAAGAATACCGGTTGCTGCAGCTTGGAAGTTTTCTAAGTCGCTTGGCCAAGAGTTGTGAAAGATCCGCTGCTCCTGCCCCAAGCAGTCTTCAGCCGCACTTCACGATTAGCAGCTGCACAGGACCAAGCAACTCAGTCTATTATGTTCTGGTCTGCCGCATTGGATCTCAAGACGCAGCGACCGAGTCGACCGAGTTCCTATGGCTCGTTCAATCGCTCGTCCAGCAGCAGCAGCTTCCACATCCCGGAGTGCATCCCAGAGCACTAACCTGTGTCTCAATTCACGTCTCCATTGCCAGACAACCGCCACGTTGAGGAATACTACGAACGTCCCGACACGGCCTTTGCGCGCACGCGAGCGTCGCTGCAACTCTCGGAACATACGCAAACGGCGTTAAAGCTGTTGTTGGAAGGAGAGGGCAAGTCGAAGCCCTCCAAGACGTCAAGCAAGCCCAAATTCGCTCCTGATATGTACAGTATGAGCAAGATCAGCGGTTACACTGCAAGACAAGCGCCCATGACGTACTTGATAAACTCAGGAATGAACTTCGGCTGCACCTACCACAAAACACCAAGTGAGAAACAACGTAAAAGTGAAGCCAATGTAACAGCAAGTAGTCCACTTACATGGTGCGAGAGATCGGTGTCCATGAGGAACACAAAGTCTCCTGTTACGTGTTTCAGACCATCTCGATATGCCATACATCATTGATACCATCGAACCTGCAGTATTAGATAGCCGCTGGATATTTAAAAGGTCCCAGTGAATGTTACTTGTGGGCTACCTGCAACATCAAAACGCAAATCACCCAGGAATGTTGTCTGAACCGCACGGGTTTAAACAGATATTGTGACAATCCCGCGAAAAACTACAGCTTATAGACCCGTTCGTGATTAAGTGGTTGCATGATTCAAATGTTCAGCACGCATTATATGCTGCATGCTATGCAGTGGTTGCACTGGCACAGACACACGCCACGGAAAGAAAGGATGCACGACACAGGCAATGAACTGGGCAGCACAATGTATAGCTATTTGGTAACTCAATTTTAGAGAAATGTAAAGATCATCATGCCTCAGCGTTCGTTCACTGTGGTTGTGAAACAAGTCCCTTTAGTTCCTGCTTTCGCTCTCACCAGTGAAAAACGCCAGGGCCTAACAGTGATAAAGATTATTCTTGGTCCATTGCGGCATTCAACACGGCATTCTCCTCAACGTTCGTCATTTTACGTTGCTGTCACTCGAGTGAAAACACTGTGTCAGCTGTATCTTATGGAGCCGTTATCGCTAAGTTTTCTTAAGTATTTCACTCCGCTGCAAGATGCAATGCAGGAGAATTCGCGCCTAGAAGCTTTAGAATCCGGCAGCGATTACTTATGTGTTCTCAACCCGCTAATCTTTTTCAATTGCATTTGCAGCGAAAACATGTTTAGTATCTTGTTGCTGAGAATTTTAAGATGTAGGTGTCACTTACTCTCGATGATTTTGATGCACCTCGAATTGTCTCAAGCATTTCATATATTTCATAACGCCTAGTTGTATTCAATCCAGAGCTTCCCCGTGTATAGCACGGTATTAGTAAAATAGGCAGTGCAGCCCGTTGGGCACACGCCGGCGCGAGTGACAATGATTGTCCTTGATGGCCATCCGGACGTTGGACTGTAATCAGTGCTGGACGACCAATCTCGGCGTGCAGAGACAAAGTAGACACGTTACAAAGTACAAGAAAAAGAGTAGTTTTGGGTTTGAATGCTTTTCCTCTAATTTGGATATAAAATCCAGAGAATGCCATCCATCAAATACATTGTATTAGCGATGACAACAGTTCATGTTTCGTGAACCGTAATGTTGACGTACATCATTATAACTGACTCGTACAGTTATTTTTTTGCACAATTTGTGTTGTTTAGTAACGGATCGCTCACGCCATCCTGGATAATGCTACCACGCAATCAGTTGCACTTCGCCCTTCATCTCGGGTACGCTCCCGAATGTACAATCCGAAAGGGCGTTGATTCAAAAGCTGGTTTTTGTCTAAATCTTGAAGGAACAGGGTGAAGCCTTATCTATCTAGCTTATGCTATATAAGAGATATAGAATTTCTTGTGACAGTCTAGCAACGCTGGCGTCCTGTGCGCCTGGTGGTTGGACGTGGTTCTCCACAGCTTTTCTATTTCAACAAGAGATTTGCGTGGACACAGCAGCAGTACGGATGCCCTGGATTTCTCCCAAAGCTCATACATACAGATAAAAGGATAAGCTATCCTGGATATCAATGCTGTAGACTTACAGTTACTAAGCCTCCGGGTGTTACGAGCGTTCTGTCTCAAGCCAGGCCGCTGCTCTGCCTGAAAAGAAATTGCGATGTGCATTGCTGTTTCCGCATTTGTCGTGACTGGCATCGATTCAGGTACAGCTCGCCTGGTGTACTCTATGTTGTAGGGGTATCTCCTGGTTGCAGTTGCGAGGAGATAATTAACACATTTACTTTTTCTTCCTTCAAGACACAAGGATTCAAAACACCTCCGCCCACCGTGAACAACACGATGCTCGTGTCTACAGCAGCCGCAATACCTCTCTTCTTCGGAATGACATCTGCAATCCTCGGAGGAGAAGTGGTTTCAAGTGGAACGAAGATACATAGCCGGCATGCGCACTTATCCCAACGATACGTCGTTTTGTGGTGGTGCACTAATCTCCCCCACCCATGTACTCACGTCTGCAATCTGCGATCAGAGGGGCATCAACTACATATCGGTGGGCTCCCACAACGTCGATGGCACAGACGCTGGAGAGGAGATCAAAGCCAAGGCGGTTCATATCCACCCGAAGTACAATCCCAATATTTCCCTTGCGTGGGACTACGCTGTCGTGACTTTGGAGAGGCCCAGCAAGTTTGTCCCAGTGAACTTTGCTAGGAACGACTCGGAGATTCAAGAAGGAATGCCAACATCAGTGATGGGTTGGGGCATTGTCACCTGCGAGGACGAAGGCTATTCCCTCGAGCTTCGAAGTGTAGTGCTGGAAGTGTGGGATAACAAGAACTGCAGCGAAGTTTACACCGATTTATCACCGTCACAACAGTGTGCTGGTGGTATTGTGCATAAGTGTACTGCACCCGGTGACATGGGTGCCCCATTGATCAAAGAGAACAAGGAAGGAGATGCAGATGACATCCTGCTTGGCACGAACACTGGAGGGTACGGTTGCGGAGAGGTTATCCTAATGTGTTCTCGCGCGTGACGACTGTGCTTCCATGGATTAACTCCATTATCAATGCTAACTAGGCTTTGAAATGTCCATAATGTTTCTGTTAATTTGGCGGTTCATTAGGTTAATCTGAGTTCCCTCAATTTACGGTACATCAAATGCATTACATTTGGCGCACCCCCATTTTCAAGGTAACATTGAGAGAAGTCAGATTTCAATTAATGAACTACAGCGAAAAATCACGACATCCACTTCGACATGTTTTAAACATACACAACTCGAGAACGGAGAAGTGAACTTCAGCGGCCATGGCTACTCTCCTGTTTAACTCTGCTCTTTGATGATTTCTTCTACGCTGGATCGTGAAGTCATCTAACGGATTATGATATCGCCTTCTGAAGTATGTCGAGGTCTCACGAGCACCTTGTACAGAGGAAGTGTGCTAACAGAGTGTACAAACTACTTAGTGAAGACAGTTCACAAGTCTCTCTCCTTCGGAAGAATAGGGTAGCTTTAAGGACTGAATGTAGTTATAGATATGTTTAAGTTTGGTCTGCAATAATTACCTCTGATATTATCGACACCATCACTACCAACTCTATCACCTGATCTGCCCTATTTGCTTGACCACTAACGGCAACAATGTTCGTTAGCCAAATATGTCACAACATCAATTTACAGCATGGGAACATCTGCGCTTAGTTAAGTTACTTGAAATTGAATTCCTGAAAGCATGTCGGAAGAACTATTGCCGCGATCGGAGAGTAGCGGTGAATCCCAATTGCAAATTCTCTTCGGTTCTATCCAATTGAAGCTGGGCAAGGTCATCATTGCCTAAATGATCGCAGCAGTATCCTTCCCGACTCGAACCCTATGACATCCAGCACCTTCTCTTGGGTTCGATTCCTTATTCACGAATATGCCCCCAGCAATTACCCTTACAGCTGGAAACAGCAAATATTTCACGCTCACTCACGCAACATTTTATGCCAATATTGACTTCGATACTGTGCTCACGGGCGTATCAGCAACAATAACCTCACCACAGTAGACCACGAGCTTCTCCCTCGCGTCGATCAGTCTCTCGATTTTGTTGCATCCTTTTGTCCTCACTTCACAAATAGGGGTACTCTTTGAATTTATAGTCCCAACCCGCTAACTTTATAATGATCACTTCCAGTCCCTTTATTATTATCCTTTCGCGCTATGGTTGACATTAGGACAGTAGGCTCCGATCTGACCCCTGAGCAGCAGGACCAAGTCATCATTGACTTGACTTTCTTTCTGGACACGTTTGGCTCTACACATGCGGTCCGCGTCAAGCTCCAAGAGCAGAAGAGGGACATTGAGCTTCTTGAAGATAAAGTTAGACATCTCAAAAATTTGCAAGAGGGAGAGAAGAATACAAATTCACCAAAAGAAATCACAATCAGCTGTCAGAATGCACAAAGTGTCAACGAAATTGGTGGACGTGGATTTATTCTTGAAAATGTATGGATCAACTGGAGCAGTTCGACAAATTTTACAAAAGCAGGAACGGAAGATCATGGGTTTGCGTCGCAGAGTCCAGTGGTTAGAGCGTGATACTTTGACGGAGGAGAAACGCAAATCAAGTGGAGATTCGATAAAATACCGTTTTTCTCATGGCGGCGAGATCAGATGTAAAGTACCGGATTGCAACAAGAAGCGTGCGTTGAAAGGATTTTGTCGCGCTCATGGAGGCTATCACAAGTGCAAGACTGAAGGGAGGCGCAAATACAAGGATTTTGTAAGGCACACTCCACTCTGAGTACAGCTGACTTGTAAACAAACACAGGGATTTCGACCAAATATAAATCGAATTGATCCCTCGGTGGCGTGGATACAAAGAGTGCAATGATCTATGTTAACGCAGGGAGAACATCCCAAAGCAACTCCATCCAAATCTTTGACACGGCTTCCATTCAGAAGCAACGCGTCCTTGTGTGTTGCTATGTATCATTTGCTGCAATTTTCAGTGCAGGCTTCAGTAGATGTGTTAACCCCCCATCGCCCAAACCGTTTTTTTACCCGTTTTTCATTATGGTAACATATTCCAAATACAGCATGTATAGACCCTGGACACTTAAAGTTTGTATGATCCCGGATAAGTACGTGTACCGGTTTTGAACTGCCCTCTATACCCATCACCCCTCATGTTGGATCTAAAGTTTAGATCCAACATGTTTAGACTAAACAGCTCACTTCATGTGTTCATGTTGTATCATACACCATGATATCGAGTTTGAGGGGGAGTGTGTTGAACTTTTTAGCAAGAGACTGGACAAGTAGCACAGAGACCATAGTTTTTCAACAAGCAATCAAGGTCAAACCAAAAACAGAGACCATGGATTCACCAGCTTAGCTATCTTAGAACCATTACCAATTAGATTTCTCCAGCAGCAACTAGCTCGCGTGCTGCCTCAAGGTCGTCCTCAATGCCTTCGTTATCCGAGTTCTCTGTGTTCTCAGCACCCTCTGAGCCTTCTGAGTCTTCCGCGTCTTCCACGTCTTCCACTTCTTCCACGCTTTCCGCGTCCTCCACGCTCTCTGTGTCCTCTGCAATTTCCTCTCCTTCATCACCTTCTGAATCACCTTCGTTGTCCTCACCCTCTCCGCTGGCTCGGCGCTTGCGCTTGCCCTGGACTTCCACCAGATTCTCGGCTTTGAATTCCTCGTCCGCAACGAGGATTCGGACGTTTCGCCCCATTATTCCACTTGTAATGCCATATCTGCGAGCACGTCAACGAGTTGCCAGGGTAGTGTTGGGGCTAAACTCTGTTGCACAAATACATCCTAAAATAGAACAAAATAGATCAGCTTTGCATATGCCTCTAAACGTGAGGACGTACCGAGCTTTGTCCGAGGTGCTGCAGGCAGCGCAGTAATACTTTGTGGCACGGCGCTCTCCAACTCGACGTTTCAAAATAGAGCATACCTTGCATTGGCGTTGACGGCGTTTGCGCACTCCATGGACAACTTGGTACTCAGGGCATTCTTCTGACTGGTGGCCTGGTGGCAATGACGGTAGGACCTCACCATCTGCAGTTTCCTCTGGATCGGGCTACGGGTAGGCAGACATTATTAGTTCCAACATGTAGCAGATACACCATGTCTCAAGATGCAACATGATCAAAATACAACATGTATCGATGGCAACAGTTGTACAGCATCTTCCACATCCAACATGTGTCTGTGTACAATGTTCATACAGCATGTACGGGATACAGCATGTATCCAGATCACCACTTCTATACAACATACACGTGATACAACATGTGGCGCTTACACTCTCAGCAAAATCACGCTCGCGTAGCTCCAGTATCTCCGTGTGCAGCACCAGCAGGAACTCAGCATGGGTGATAGGACGCTCCGTGCTTGCCTTCTGTGCTTCTCTGAAAACGATGTACGCGTTTACGATGGCGATGTCGACGAGGCCCATGAAAATTGCCATATAGTACTTCTTCAACCACGTTTGCATTTGCAACGAGTATCGCTGGAGGCGGAGCTGGTCGTGAATATCCACTCCGCCCATCCAGCGATGGTAGTCCCGGATCATCGAAGGACACGGAATGTCTTGCCGCACACCTCTATAAGCTCTTGTTCGCCGCTCTACAAAAATACAAGTTACCAAATAATACCAAAACAGAAGTGGAATAGACGTACGGCAAGTTTCAATAGTACGGCTTGACCCGGTTGCCAGGAACTGGACAGGTTTTCTATCCCACCAGACCAAGCCGTCATTCCGGGGCAATTTTTCGCGACTGCCATTCGTGTAGTCCCGTGTGAAATTGACTTAGGCCGATCTCGGTTCTTTTCTACCACTTCTCGTGGATACCCAAGGCGATCACTCATGATAGTACCAATACTGTAGACGTTCCGTTCTAGCAGCTGAAACGAAAGCTGGACCGATGTATAGAATCGGTCTGTCACCACTAGATGGAACACATCATCTTGACGGCGTGGTAACACGGCTTCTAGATTGCGGATAACTGTGGATGGACCAGTGTTTGGGTCTGCAGATCGCTGACTCTCAGGAACGTTTCCAACTTCCTGGATATGCTGCTGTTTTCCGCAATAAATCTCAAGTCTACATGTAGTAAGATACACCATGTTCATATACAACGTTAGGATACAACATGATTAACAGCAAAAAAACGCCACGAGCCCCATTGGGGCTTGTGGCGCTTTTACTTACCGCATGCAATAAGCCGTATTTGCGCAACATGTCAGGAATAACTTGGTCCCCCACTTGTGCGGTTTTGCCTTCAAGTATTGGCGGGTTGGGTTCTTGCGATTCTTAGAAGGTAATATACCTTCGTCGAATGAAATCACGGGAGGAGTCGAATACCCAACGGAAAGGTTTGCTGTAGCGTATCCACAATAGATCTGACTTTCCACGCCCTATCGGTGGTTGCCTTTTCATCAGCATTGTTCGTGAAGTGGAGATTCGCCATGATGTGCTCAAACCGATGTCTAGCCATAAAATCGCCAAAAGACCCACGCGGAACCGCCCCCTTGGCATTTTGTCCCCAGTGATCACGGAAATGGCGACGATGGGGGTTCAGCATTCGTGCAATGAGCAACCCAATGACATGCAAGAGCTCGTGTGGTGCAATGTCAGCTTTCTTTGCTTCGCGTTGCAAAAACCACTCTTTTGACCTTCTTCCTGGTGTGTGCTGCTTCTCAAACGCCTTGTCAACTCGGGCCGTCAGGTTCTGAACAAAGTAGCGATTCGACTCTTCTGCGTTAGTCCTCCATAGAGATTTTGGCATAAAGAAAAAAACAGTTTCAGCGGTGAATCAGACAACTTCAACACTTCTTCCGTCGGTCCATAATCTCCACTGTACAAATTCGGATAGCGTTGATCTGGTGGAAAATTGCCAGGATCTACGTACAACATGATACGGGTTAGAACATGTTTTATGATACAACATCAACCAAATCTATTCATACCGTGTGTCCAACCGCTTGCTCTCATTGCGGCATATTATCTGCACTCTTCGCGAAATTTGCCATGTCCCTCTTGTCGAGCTCGCTCCATGTCTGGACTGGTATTCCATGCACTGACGATCGTCCATCCACTTCCACATCAATATCGGAATCTCCGGAATCTTCATCGTCGTCGTAAATTTCACTCCCATCACTAGTACGTCGTCCGAGCTCGAGCTCATCGTCATCATCAACGAAACAGAATTCAGTTTCAGTGTCTTCACAATCCGAGCCTATGACATCGAACCCATCCATCGAGCCCTCCACTTCTTCTGAAACAATAACGATGGGGGGTTGAACAATACCAGGAGAGGTTGGTCGACTACCTGCTGGAGAAGGACTCCCAGAATGTTGAGACGGTTCCGTAACAGCAGCAGAACCCATCGTGACCGGATTTTGAACAGAAGATTTAGAATAGCAACGTAAGTTAGTAACAGAGTGGACGTCCAACATGATATCAAGTTGTACGGAACATCATCCAATGATGTTGTACACATGTTGGACCTTCCGTCATGTTGTACATCACACCACTTTTTGCGGTTGTATACATGTTGGAGGCGACTACATGTTGTACGGTACACCACTGGAGGCGTAGGCCGTTGTATCATACATGATGATGCAAGTTGTACCTGAGACCTGAAGCGGAGTCTTCGTTCTCATCGATGGCGCTTGCCTTGCGTTTCTTCTTCAACGGCTGCGCCGACTTGCCACTAGCCTTCCTCTTTGTCGTCGTAGATGCCGTCTTTACCTTCTTCTTAGCGGGAGCAACGTTCTTGAGCTTCTTTCGGGCATCTTGTAGAGCGGAGGTACCTTGCGTTTCAGCACTCGCAGCTTCCGCAACTCGATTCTTGGCCGCATTCACCCTTCCAGCAATTTTCGACTCTTTGTTGACCTGGGTAGCGCTACGCTTCCGTGCTGTTTTCGGCTTATCCGGTGCCTTGGACTTTGTCGCAGTAGCCCCCCCTGCTTTGCTCTTTGTCTTCTGCTTGGCCTTTCCCTTTGACACAGGCAAGGTGGCGATCTCAAAGTCTTCACTCACAAGACCCTCGTCCTCGTCGTCAACCTCCTCTTCGTCATCGTTGGGGAGGTAATCGGCATCGTCGTCTTTAGGCTTCGGTGGGGAGCGTGTCTTTCTTCCGGAACCAGCTACGGTCTTTGCAGCCACAGCACGCTGCCTTTCTGCTGCCTTGCGCTTTGTTTGTCTCTCGTACGCAGCACTCTTCCCTGTGGGAGCGATAAATAACGGCGCGCGGCTCACACTTGGACCACCACTTGTCGAAGGCTGGGAATCACCGAAGTTAGCGTCCGTAGGCCTCTTCCCAGCAAGGAATTCTGCGTGCTCCTTCTGCAGTCGTGCACGATCCTGCGGATCCCGTCCTTCTAAGCGCTTTAGGAACCGCGCGTGTTCACTGCGCGTTTCCCGGAGGGGGACGTTGACCATCTCGGTTTCTCCGGAGTTCTTTTTGAAACGAGTCTCACAGCCACTAGTTGGTCGGGAGTGGTCCACACAACTGAAACATTTTATGTCAGCACATTGATGCTGATTATTTACACTTACCCCTGTGCATTTTCCCGCAGGACCCCAACTATGTTGCAAAATGTCCTCGTTTTAACATGTTGTACGTACAACATGATTGATGCTGTACGTACAACGTATGGGCCTTGGGGGGTTAACTGAGTCACTTATACATGTATGGAAAGGTGGCTGAACATGCATTTCACGTTCAATGGAGCTGTCACGCGCCAACTTGGAGAAAAAATTCGATGACGAACTTAGATATCTTCTTACGCCTTTGCTCCATCGCGTGCAGTGCGTGAATGCTGCCCAGTCAAGCGCAAAAAATGGCTTGCTTTCCTATAGGTCATCACGTAGAAACAAGAATGTAGATTCTGACGATGATGTGCTAGTTCTATACAAAGAATTTGACGCACACCAATCTGAAGGGTTATCCATGCACCAGACAAGCCTCCAGAGCTGCTACCCGCAATGTCGAGGTCACGGCAATGCATAGTTTAGGTTCACGGATGGCAAAAAACACACAAAATGGCATCATATGAAGAGGAACAAGTGACAAGAAGCTTCGACTCTCGCCAAAACGAAATATTACGTAGTCTCCAACGTCGAATTGATGCAGATCATAAGGTTCACTTGCTGAGGTTCCACAGCTATTTAGCGTAGAGGAATAAGATCACTAATGCCCTTTAACGTTTCGCCCAATTCCTGGTCTCTACAATGCCACGATGATTGGCTGAGCTCAATATCAAATCGCACTCTATCGCGTCATGTCGGACCGGGTGACGCGTGTGGACTCTGCCTCGACCGCCCCAGAGGATGAAACGACGCACATGGAGCAGCTACTTGTCGTGGAGACGACCCCAATCCCGTCAAGACCATTCGAAGATAGCGGAGACTGTGCTCTGAATTCTTCATTAGGGGGCGATAGAGCGTTTTTCTTGGATGAATTCAGTCAAGAATCCCCTAATTCGAGTAAAAGTCCTCGTAACGGGATGGAGACACGTATTAAAGTACCACATCGTGGCAAGTCCTCTGTATCAGTTGGTAGTGGGAAGCTCGAAGCGTCGAGTGGTAGTACAGGGAGTTTATCCGTGCGCGTTTCTCTCAGCAAGACGCGGTCGATGGCAGTGCAAAGTCCAGAAGAAGATGGGAAACTCACGGGAGAATGGAGTCATACTGTATTCATGCAGAGTTCCAAGTCAGCGACGACCCAAGCGATGGTCGAGTTGAAAGTGCAAATGTGGTGGAGTGAGAAATTCGCAGCTGGACAAGTGCACTCGATGATCAGATGTGATGAAGAAATTGATGACGTCGAGATGGAGCGTGTGGAGAGTTTAAGTTTTTTGGATGATGTGGAAAAAACTAAAGTGACACCAAAATTAACGCAAAGTGGAAGACTGCGCTGCTCTCATCAGGGATGTAGAAAACAAGCCCAGACGAAAGGGAAATGCATCGCACATGGTGGAGTGCGAGAGTGCACGGAACCTGGGTGCACGAATACAGCAAAATGGCGTGGTCGGTGTACGGACCATGGTGGACGACGTACGTGCTCCAAGGCAAATTGTGAAAAACTCGCGTTGAGTGGTGGAAAGTGTCTGGAACATGGAGGTGGTGGTGGGAAGACGTGTTCCTATCCAAACTGCTTGACGAGACCTCAAAAACGAGGTTTATGCTCTGCTCATGGAGGCTATATAGTGTGTAAAACGGAGGGATGTGAAAGGAGGGCTGCCAGTAAGGGCTTGTGCACCCACCACACTGTTGTCGAGAAGTGTAAGATGGACGGTTGTGAGAAAGCTGGAACCAATCGTGGCTACTGCTACAAGCATGGTGTCGAGACCGGTGCCATCAAGGTGTCTCGAAAGCCAAAGTGTAAGGAGGAGGGGTGCGAGAAAATTCAACTCCGTCAAGGCTATTGCTCCAGGCACGCTCAGGAGCATGGGTTTTCTGTAGGACGCACGTGTAAAGCTGAGGGATGTAGCAAGGTTGCACAAGCTGGAGGCTTCTGTGGAACTCATGGAGGAGGAACTCGATGTAAAATACCTGGTTGCAGCAAGTCCATTGTTACGAAAGGCTTGTGCTCAACTCACGGTGGTCGCAAGACGTGCAAAGTTGAGGGATGCGAAAAATGGGGACTCTCAGCTGGAGATGTTAAAGGATATTGCGTCGAGCACGGTGGAGGCTATCGCTGCAAACATCCAGGTGTAGCAAAAGTGTTCAGTACAACGGTTTGTGTTGCACTCATGGTGGTAGGCTAAAATGTGAGGCAAAGGGATGCAACAAGACCGTCAGAGTGAAAGGCTACTGTCCAGTCCACCAGGGCACGACGCCATAGAATTGGGAACGAAGATCACAAGATAGTGTAAGATAAATCAAACCATTTAGAGGAATTTCTGGGGCATCTTCTAACTCCGCCTCCAGCACTGACTGTAACAGGCTTGCCCTTACTTGTGATTCAAGAGCTGATCATAGCACGAAGGTGAAAGCTGCAGACGACACGATACTTAACACTGCTATCAACATGATCAAATAGATGTAAGTTGATATGATTCCGATATTTAGCTAACATGCGAGGTGGATGTTAATTTGTACGGGTGAGGCTCGATGTTTGCTGAGCAATTTATCATCCAGCAGGAACCATTCCTGAGCACTAGTGTCTAGAATTCGACTTTGCAAGAATATGATTACTTGGTAAAGTCACACCACTCCGGCCTCTGCAATAGTGGTGGGGTCATTGATTCGGTCGTTTTCTTGCGTCAGCTCCACAGTTTTGATCTGAAGATGATCAAGCGGCATGGAAACCTGCTGCTGTTCCAGAGTCAGTCGCAGTAGCCATGGTGGGAACTTGCTGCCATTGATCATCGCTTCTGCCACTGTGCGCGCATCGGCGAGGTTTTGAATTCTGTCCGTGGATCGGCTACGATAACAAACACTGATAACGCCAATGGCGAGAAGTATTGCGCACCCTCCTAAGGACAACATCATACTGACAAACGGAATCGAGGCGCGGACGGCCATTTGGTAGCTGTTACCGCTGAATTGTCTCGGTTTCAATGACGAGTTTCCATTCTGCGAGGTAATTTCCTTCACTCCATTGGGCAAGTCTAGTGGTTGGTGTTCCACTGCATTCTGGAAGAGGAAGTGAAATGCGCCGATACAAGCAGCTTGGTAGCTGTCTTCGATGTAAAGATGATTTTTCAATGCGCGGTCAATAGCGAATTCGCTTTCTTTGTTGCATTGGTCCCCTGATAGTAGCTTCATTTTCTCTGTCTCTACACTAAGGTGATCAAACATTCGTGGCAAGACGGCGTCTACTGTATAGTTAGTAGGATCGATAACTTGAACGAGGTAAGTCCAAAAGTTTCCATTCCAACTGGCAGCTATGGGACCATATTTCAGATTCTGAAGCGGAATTCCAGACTCGCCTAAAACTAAGTGTGCGGTGTTCACATCAGACGAATTTACACTTGCCCAGATACCTTGACACGTTTCAGCAGCACATTGTGCCCGTATAACGATGATAAATCTCGAAGTTGCCACGACAATCGACCCATGGTCACAGATAATATCTGTCGCACATTCGTTATGTCAACTGTACTATAAGGGCTATCCTCTGGGGGATTAAATGTCCATGTGCCACCAGCACATCGTCTTCCACCACTGAAAATTCGCATGGATGAATTCGACATGGAAACACAAGAATTGTTGGTAAACTGAGAGTCGTCTTCACGATAAAACCGTGTTTCTTCAGTGCCATCCTTGTTCAAACATTGTCCATAAGCACGAACGTGCTGGTTGAATCCTTCAAAGTCCACTTCCTTTCTGTTCCAGCAGCCGTTCCTGGTGCACTGGTAGGCCACCGAGAATCCTGACCAGTTGACCGGAAATGCTAATTCCAATGTGATACTGTCAAAAACGACAGTATCCGAGATTTGCAGGTGAGAATACTTAACGTTGGAATAATCTATCGTTGTTGAGCTTGTTTCTTCCTCCTCGAATTGAAGGGCCGACCTAAATAGCCGTGTGGATGCTTGCAGAAAGTTATCTTCTCCTCGTGTGTTCTTTGTCAGATTGATCAATTCTCCAATACTGAAATTCGAAGCAGAAGCATTCTGATTGAATTTCCACTCGAGTGTTTCGCTTCCCCTGTAATACTCGGTATCACTCATGTTAATCGGCGGGCGATTCCAACTCCAACTAAGGCGCAAAATGTCTATGAGCAAGTCCATCGCTATATTCTCCTTCATCGAAAGCTTTCCATCGTCCAGACTATCAAGTTCAGTGTTCAAGTTGAATTGCACTACTTCCTCAGTATCGGTAATATCTAAAGCGGCCATTGAATGCCAGGAACGGCTAGGATAGCCGAAGCTGACTGATGCATGGGAATACCCGTAGTCACTTTGTGTGCAGATTCCGTCACTAGAGGCATCAAAAGGCTGAATAAACGAGCGGAAGACCGTGTTCAACACAGGATTCCCGTCCGTCATCTCTGAAAATGATTTATTCCACGCCGACTCCAATACTCCATCTACAGCAACTGATGTGTTCGTCACAGCAGGTAGAACCAAATCTTGTGAATTCATCTGTATCATAACTGAAGCAGGGACCACCTGGACATTCAGCGCACTTAACCCACTACTTATCAAATAGCCAAGTGCAGCAGCCACAAGTACACTGGTATAGCTACCGTACCAGAACTTGTAGTCATAAAGTGTGAACTTTGTCGCGAACGATAACATTCCCACTGCAACTACGCCTTGAAGTATCATTTCTACGATTTTACTGACCGCATTTGCTATTCCACCGGAGATTGAGTTGTAGTAGTCAAGTAGATCTTTGCGTTGGTCGTCCTTATCGTTCGAGTTGAACGATGTAAGGTCAGCATCGGTATAGGAGAAAATGGTAACAATCCACGTGATGGTCACGGCCACAACAATCGTCATTCCAAGCGTTCGAGCAGACCGAACGGAGACGTTGAGTGGATAATCGTGGGCAGCAACGAAATCAATGCCAAAAGACAGCGGAGAAGGTGGTGTAGCTAGTGACCCACGGGGGTCAGAGCGCTCAATAGAAACAGGAGCTTTATAATCCGTAGCAGGATCCATCGTAGCTAGATGGAGAATAAATTCCTCCTGCCAACAATGTGCGACTCTCAAAGTAATCTTTGGACTGTTACGTCAAGGTGTAATGGGTTCGAGCACTCAGGTGTCTTGAGTTATCTTGTTAATCTCTAAGCATGCTCAATCGGTGGTACAGACGGAAGAAAGTAGAGTAATTGCTGGCATTCGAAGTCAACTGCTTTGTTTTACTTAGTGTCGAGTACTGCAACTCATTTACGAGGCTGCGAGGGTATTCAAACGAGTCAAGTTTTCGGCGATACTTTCACAAGCGCTGATGACACAGCTCATGACGATGAAATCCTCCATGGTCACACGTCTGCTGTGGTCATCCACATATCCTAGTAAGCACTCGCCGTAGCTCTGTTTTAGAGCCGCAGCAGCTTCTGTAAGTGTAAATGCCTCAACATTCAGCAGAGCTTCAGGAGCAGAACTTTCGCTGGTTGACGAGAGACCACGGAAGCGGTATCGCCGACTGGCGTTAATCTTTAACTCCTTGTCATCAGCAACTGCGGTAGATCCAGTCTTGGCCTCGAAAGCAGACATGTCAACGAAATTGGACGATGCGCGGGGTCTTGAATTTTCTGGAGGTGAAGGAGAAACAATGGAGACGTGTTTTCGCCTTCCAGGTGTCGAAGGATCATCGGAATCATCTGCTTGAATAGAGTAACGCCGAAGCGAGCTCTTCCTACGAATGCTTTTTGAGCGAGTAAGCTGAGACCCATTGGGTCCTGTGACCACATCAGCAACTGGAACCTGTGGTTGATCATCGTAGATCTCTAGCTCCAGGCGGAAACCTTCGTTCAGTGCTTGCATGAACTCGTTGAAGGAGATTTTACCGTCTTGGTCCTTGTCCACAAGCTGCATGAATTCATCAACGTATTGCTCCATTCCTTCAATTCCCTGACTACCAGAGTACGGCATGAGCTTCTCCAATAAAATACCGAGTTCCGTGACATCAACAACACCTCGACGGTGGACATCAGCGATACGGAAGGCCTCCTTCATCTGCAAGTAGATCGCGTGGTCTTCAGCGGTTGAGCCTGAAAATTCTTCTCCAAACAAAGTTACTAGTGTGTCAAAGGCTTCTTCAACGCCAGCCTCAACTACTGTCAAACTCTGATCCCACTTAATCTTTGCCACTGCAGGTGATGTAGTTGACACATTCGGTAGTGGTGAGGATGGAGACTGAGCTGTAGGTGATGAGTTTTCATCGCTTGTACTGGAATCGCCCACCATTTCTGCGACGGCAACAGAAGTTGGAGAAGGAGGTTCCTGAGCTGCAGTAAATGCTGCAGTGCATTCTTCGTCAATTCGACTTTGTTGCCAACGTCGCAATGGTATATCTTTTCCACTCTTTCGGCGATTCTCGTGCCAGTCCACAAGATCCACAAGAACATCGATTCGATCGAGAAGATCACGACAAACGTTCAAGACGTTCGTGTACTTATCGGTGGAGAACGGAGGTTTCCACAAAGTTGGCTCCATGGTAGAACCAGTCACCAATTTTGCTTGAGTCTTGAGCAGCTCAGGAATTCTGACCTTCAGCTGATTTTTCAACTCCTTAATCTTGTTGCGACTTAGTAGTGCATTTGCTGTCTCAATGTCCTCCTCCGTGAGTGGTCCAACGGAAATCGGAGCCGGACGATTGTACGCAATGTGATGGCGAAATACGTCATGAAACACTTCACTGTACTGTGTCAATAGTTGTTGTACATTGCTGCGAAGCAGTCCACGTGAACTTCGAGGATGAATCACGACTTCCACAACCATTAGAATGAGAATACCCAGTGCATTCTGAGTGAGACTTGCATATGACACTGTCGTTGAGGACGATGAGTTTCGGCAGCTGTGGTCAAGTAACACTGATGCAGCCATGAAAGCTGATGTCATGCCAGCCAACGCCATGTAGCGGCCACAAAACCACACATACATGGACCCTACCGTCCACACAAAGAGCACGATATTGTTCAGCGTGTTGTAGATGTAGTCGTCCGCCACTTTGCAGACGAAGAAACTAAAAATCGATGGCACCACTGTTCCAGCCACCAAACCTCCGACACGATTCACTGTGTTGCCATACGTGCCGCCGATATTATCATCAGCAACCATTGCGATGGCTGTCGGTGCAGTGGAGCTGAAAGCGAAAATAAAAGTCGCGCAGCAAATTCCAATGATGATTGCCAATGTCGTACGAAACGCAAAGATGATCAGTCGGCGCGGGTAGTTGATGGGCTGCAACAGACTTCGACATGCCAGTTTGATGAAATTCTTGACACGATAGCGTGCCGAAAAGTTCTTTCCATTAAACTTTCCCTCGAATTCCAGCAGCGAAATCACAAACATGTGAAAAGAATACACGAATACGTTCAATGGCATGGTTTTGCCCACATCATCTGCTGTGTGAACATCAGCAGAGAGTAAGTTTCCATAAAGCGAAGTGTACTTGATCATGAGTCGTTCCAATGCCAGCTCCAAACTGGCGAACTTTGATGAAGACATATCTGATTAACAAAAAGTACAAACGTTAGCCCAGCATGATTCAGTGAAGCAAAATGGGGACTTACTTCGCGATGAACGAACGATTTTGCGCGAGATGTCCTCGAGCAGGTCATTGGCTTCAACTTGTAGCACGTAGAATCGAGTTTGCAACTTCTTGAGCAAAACACCGTGAGTCCAATGGCACGTCTCCGCTTCGATGGCAAATTTCATGGCATGTAAGTCTGCGAGTTGTTTTGCGTATAATTTCACGAGTTGCTTGGCTACAGTCTTGTTGAAGTGGAAACAGACACCGAGTCCCACAAGTTCCTCCCACCAGCAATCACTCAGGAGAGATTCCATAGTTGCGAGTCGCTCGTGTGCATTTTCGAGTAGTCGATCAAGCCGCAGCTTGAAGAAATCCATTTTCTTGATATCCTTAGCTCGAAAGCAGTACGTGTCGACAATCAAGTTCAAGATATCTCGGATATCATGTGGCGATGCGGCCATGTGTCTCCGCAGCTTCCGCATTGCACTAAATCAAGTAAAACAACATGAGATAAATGGTCAAAGCATGATGACAGGTGCTGGACGTACAAGATCGGGAAAGGGAGCACCATAGTCGCGAGAGCGATCAAAGTGCCCACCACACCAACACCGCTGTAAATGGCTAGCTGTTTCAACAAATTATCCGTTCCATAGTAAGCATTGCCATCCGAGTTGTCCTTCAGAACTGTCGTGAATACAGGGTTCATCGGATCAACGAGGGTCAACGCTGCAAAAAACAAGATAGATGCAAAGCGTCATGGTTAGCTTGAATCCTAAAGTAAATGTACATACTTCCAACTTACTGAAGTACAGGTTGGTGCTCACAGCAAACTTCTTCACGTTGGTTTGCTGCACAACAAACATCTTAGTACAAACCACCTTCGCAACGAAATCCTCCACAACTTACTATCGGCGATAGTAGAACCACCAATGTAAAGAGCGCAAGCAGCGGAAGCGTGACGCCCCAGTCTTGTAGACTCACGTAATACGTGCTGCCATTGATGTTCTTGGAAACAGTGATAAGGTCACCTTGGGTGATTGGTACACACGCAAACACTACAAAGTTGTACAGCAATGCAATGGCGACACCCACATCGATCTGCCACACTTGTTCGAGCACACCGCCTACTGTATTGGCTGCGGCGTAAATGACCATCATCGATGCGACCGTGAGGCCTCCGAGGTAGTAACTCGGTAGAAGAAACAACCATTCCTTATCTGAACCACGGGTTTGCACCACACCAGCCAACAAAACACCGACTGCAATGCGTACTGCTAGTTGCAAGTGTTGTTTAAACACTCGCACCTCTTTCGGGTGTTTGTTTTTCTTGACTCGAGACACTCGACGACGAAGATTTTCAGCCGCTTGAGCAGATAGAATCGAATTGTTCGACGCTTGTTTACGGAGACGAAGTCGCATCGATTGCGTCTGAGGAGGTGGCGATTGTAGATCGATGTAGAAATCGCTCCTATCGTTGGCAGACGTCAATGGTAAACCTGCAGAGTCGATGTCGAGACTGACTGAAATTTGATCGGTCGATGGACTCGAAGGTCCATTCTCCGCTGCATTGTTACTGTCGGATTGGCGAGGTGCCATGCGCCGGAATTGGAGATTGCAATTATGATCCAAGCAAGCGGATTGCTCGACTTGAGCTGCCAGGGATACCAAGTCTCCGTTACTTTGCGTGCGTCGGAAAGTGATGGGCTGTCACGTCTGCTGATGGCGATGTGAAAGTTGATATCCTGAATAAAGAGTGGTTCAGAGAATCTGCTTTGTTTTAAATGTAAATTAATGATGAATGCAATAATACATACCTGCTGTAATCGAAAGGTCAATATTATTGAATTAGAGAGGGGTGTCAAGTACTGGAGCTTGTCGCACAACGACCAGCGATGGACGGACACTATGGTGGTGTCCGCCCAGTGAACCGTCTTGCGAATGCAAAGTTTAACTCGATAATGAAGCTGGCTGCTGAGAAATGGCATGACCGGAACGCTCCGGCTTTTCAGTGCACTGGAATGACAGTGGCTCACCAAGCAATCGACGCCGCACAGTTCTCGTTGCCGTTCCATGGCGCTAGACTCATCGGATTAGCACGCAAGGAACGAAGTCATTCCCGCCGCTGGAACCCTTCAACACGTTGAATCTACTGCGACTGGGCCGGTCTGCGAACTATGCTCGCATCCATGGTGCAGCTGCGCTACGGCTAGCTGTCAAACGTAGTGTTGTATTTGACCAAACTGGCACCAAATGAAGATAACGGTGCAATGTGTGGTTACTCGACATAGGAATGACTTGGTCGCGAACGAAGCTCGAAGGAACTGTATGCTCCCATCTGCTCATCTACCGACACCGTCGTACGCTGTGCCGCGAAACGCAGTCGGAACAACCTAGCGCCTGGTTAAACAAGCGCCGGAAGGATTGCTTCAAGCAACATTTCGCTAATGGGACACTGTAGATTTCTTACAGTACCAAGTTTCGGTAGTCTGCTCGGATGGTCTACAGCGTCCGCTTGCCTGCGCGGTGTGTCATGCCACAAGAATACACCGTATTTGATGTTGTTGTCTGCCTTACCGCAACGATTCCTTCACCACCGCGTATCTCTACCCGCACAGTGACAACAAATCGCTGACATCGCTTCTGGAACTTCTGGAATCACCAGGATGTTTCGTCAAAGGAGCTGAGAGTATTGAGATTGTTTGTGCTGCGAGTTTTGCAGTGTAAAATTTATGCTTGCGCTGCTGGCGTTGTCGTGAGATTTCCTCTGCTCACGTCGCCTCTGTCGGGAGGTGTTCCGGACACCCCCAGAAATTACTACGGACACCCCCCTATAGAAATATTTCTAAAAAAACAACTGCTATTGGTGTTCGCCCTCCTCGACTTCTTACACTAAATCGGTCATTACAGTCAATCTTCTTCGCTATAAATTACACAAAGTAGCTGTCAGACGCAAGAAACAGTAATGTTAATGGAAGGACAGAACTCCGATGAACAATCTGGTGTCTCGAGCACAAGTGCATCCTGGGAGAAAGCGAAAGCTCGTACTGTTGCTAAACTCGGGGAGAGGTTCATCCGCGCCGGAGATTATATTTCTTACTACCAACCAACGTTCGTTCTTGGGCCTGAAAAGGGTGTACGTCAGGCTCGTGTTTTGGGTGTCAACTCTTCGGGGAACTTTCCATTGCGAGTTAGTACAGAGGAATCATTGGCGTTGAACACATTGGTAAGATGGGATACAGACTCTACGGGCAATCCTCCTAATCGTCAGCAGTGGCGGCAGTTGTGCACGTATTCGTTTGTTCAAGGCAATGTTGAAGCTCCTACTGTTCGCGAAGAGTTAGGTGCTGCTTTTAAGCTATTCGTGAATCTACCACACTTGAAGTTTGTGATAGGGTCTCCTCAGGTTCAAGAAACATTAAAAGCTCTCGTCAATTGGGAATTAGGTACGCTGATGGAATGTGTGGGCACGAAAACGAACAAGATTGTGTTCGTTCTACTCCAGAAAAATTAGATGACAAGGACAAAGAGAAAGAACATAATGAGTATAGTACCGATGACAAACCTGCTCGTCGTGTTTCAATTGATTGTAAAGCTAATAGGAGTACCTACCACATCTACGATCGCTTTATTACCCCTGAGGAAAGATTACACAAGGTACAATGTGGAAAATTAAATCAAGACATCCTCAGTGATTTGGGTACAAAGTTTAACAAAGGACAAGTTAATTTCGACAAATATCCCGATGATATTAATGTGGATTTACCGTGCCATCCAGAAGGAGGATCGTTTGACACACACTTGGATGCCATGTCTGCTGTAGATAGATTTGCTCAGCCCTATGGGTACTCCGTCGTGATTAAACGCAATAAGCGGAACTCACATGGGGTTATGTATCGCTACACGCTAGCTTGTGATTGACATGGGAAATTAAGGAACAGTTGGAAACTTACTGAGGCTACACGAAAGAGGGAATTTTCGCGGTCGAGAAAATGTGACTGTAAAATGTCATGTTTAAACATTGTGGGCTGCACAGGAATGAATACAACTATTCATTTGGCTCAGTGTTTTCTTCGGCGAGACGAGGAACCAGACTTTGTTTGGGCATTAAAAACATTAAGTAGACTCTACGAAAAATTTTCTATCCCGCTCCCACAAGTGATTTTTACTGATCGCGACGAGGCTTTGCTCAATGCGCTAGAACAAACATGGAGTAATGTCCCCACGATTTTGTGTCTTTGGCATATTATGAAGAACATAAAGAAACACGCGCGCGAAAAGACTTTCTACCCGGTGACAAATGAGGAGGGGGAACAAGTTGACTCACGAGAACATGAAAATTTTGTCGAAGCTTTTCTAGCTGTTATATATTCGAGGTCGGTGGAAGAATACGAATGTAATCGACAGTACTTGCATGTACTGAGCCCGGTTGAGGCAAAGTATATAGATGAAACATGGTTGGATATTTGGAAATGGAGAATTGTACACTGCTGGACGAATTCTATCACTCATTTTGGCTTGCATTCCACATCTAGGGTAGAAGGTTATCACTCAGCAATGAAATTATGGCTTCGAAATTCAACCTGCGATCTTCTCACGATTCACAAGAGAATGACTTTGTGGTGGACTAAAAGTATTGAGGATCACGAACAGGCAGTTGATATTGAAGCGACTCGAATAATGAATGCATTCCGTAAAAATATTTACGAGGGTGTAGTTTTGAAAATATACAGCTACGCCCTGAAACTATGCGAATTACTTATTCGCCGTGGAATTTGTGACACCATTTGTTCCGGAACTTACACAAAGACAACTGGTCTACCGTGCATCCATAAATTAACCAACCTTATCGAAACCGGAGGAAGTCTACGACCTGTAGATTTTCATTCTCATTGGTGGATTGATCGGTCGCACGCACCTATGCCAGAGATACCAAGAGTCAAACAACCTCTATCAATCAAAGACCTTCGTGCCCTACGTGCACGTAAGAAGGCAAACGAAGTGAAAGCAAAAGCAACTGGGCGCAAGCGAAATTTCATTTCATCCAAAAATGGTACTCATGAAGCGGCAACTTTCACGAAACCCACAACCAATCACGCTACATACACACGGAAGGGATCTGGCCCAAATGGGAATCGAAGGGAGATGTCGACCTGGGAAATGTCTGAACTTCATGCTGACAGAGAGCAACATTTTCAGGAAACACAAGACAGCACGCCAAGAATTCCAGCTTTTGAAGATTTGTTTCCAAACTGGTAAACCACGTAATTAGATATGTACTCTCTTCTTTTTCATAAAGTTCTGAACGCTGCTACTCGCTTTTGAAATCGCTCGTATGTTTTGTCTCCTCTCTGTTCGGATAGAAACATTTCTTCCTGGTTTCTATAGGGGGGTGTCCGTAGTAATTTCTGGGGGTGTCCAGAACACCCCCCCCTCTGTCATGGCCCCGTCACATCGGCCCATAATCAGACGCATAATCTGTCAAACTGCGTGTCACATGATTGTACTGCCCCTATTTTCCGATACCCTTCTTTTCCCAGTAGCTACTTTGACAGGTAGGGAGACTCCTAGTGCTGGATGCATGTAGCATTTTAGCATGTATAGACCTCTCAACAAGTTTGTCTCCATTGTCATTTGAACTGGTTCAAGATATCTGGGTAGCATTTACTTTGCTGGCTAAAGCCTGTGCATCACAGCTACTTTGATAATTTATATAGCAAATTTTAGGTTTAGTTCAGACCCTAAATGTCGGTAGATGTCGGTAGGCGTGGCATCATCCGCTTATGCGGCAATGGTCAAACAGAATGAGTCCTATCATTTGGGTACGGAAGATATCTACGCAAATTACTCTGAAAGTTTCTCGTTTCGCACGATCTCCTAGCTTATATTACGAGAACGAGTGCAGCACTAGAGGCGCCTTAGCTGGCATCATCTGTTTACATCGCCAGAATGGTTCTTTTTGCACGATCCTACTTCTGATGCGTTGGCACCTAAAATCTGGTACAACTTCCAAATACGACATCGTGATGATGTCATTCCGGAAGCTATTGGCACAACGTGCGTTGCACTGGTATCCGCTAGTTGCTATCCAAGGAAGGTAATGAAAACTTTTCCAGCAACTCAACAGTCCATTAACGACATACTCGATCGAGTGCCCATTTCCTCAAAATTGGGCTGCCATTTTCCGACTCTCGTCCCAAGAGACACGCAATGGCATCGGACCAATCACCGACTTTGGCTGTCGTCTCTGTCGTCTTGGTCAAGGCCCATGTGAGCCACAGGCTTCAGGCTTGAGCCACATTCCAAGTCTCCATCTCGACCTCAAGACTTTACAAGAATGAGCGCAATCGACACGAAAACCGAGACGTCATCATGGAAGACGGAGAACCCGAACAAAGCTCGTGATGCCATCTCGTGGCACGCTTACACCAGCGGTGTGAAGGCTGGTGCAGTGGCTGCCGTTGTCGCTGCGGTGGCTGTGCTATCGGCCAACAAATACTCGTCGTCGTTCCGCAGCCGCCTCAGTGTGAGTGGCAAGACGGCACTAGTGGTGTCGCCTTTCCTAGGCGCCTTTACGCTCGTAGCTGAGACTCGCCTCATGGAAGGGGCTCGCAACCCAGAAATGTACATGGCTAGCATGGATGGCACGTACGTGGCTCCGAAGAAGGAGGTGTCACAGCTCAAGTTCTGGCAAAAGGGTGCCAATTTTCTGTACGATCACCCGTACCGCGCGTTGGTCACGGTCGGTGTGCCCATCGTGGGCGGAATCTACGGTTACCAGCATCTTAACAAGGGCATTTCCACCTCGCAGCAGATTATGCACACGCGTATCTACGGCCAAGCTTCGGTCGTAGTGCTGTTGCTGAGTTCTATGGCCTTCCATGATTACATGGCCAAACGCGGCAAGTTCACGGTTGAGGACAATGAGGACTAAAGTGGATCAAGAATTTTGTAGAGGACAAGACGCCAAAGGCTAGCAAGTCTCGTTCTGTGTAAAAGGTTCTAGCACTCAGCAAAAATACAATGATTTTTATTCTACACCAAGCGAGTATATTGGGATGCTCGTGGAGGGGTTTCGACGTACGTTTCAACATGCTCGAGATGGTGCAATTGCGAATTGGTCACAACACTAGCGCTTGGGAGCAAGATGACGGCTAAACCTCTCGTTCGACCGAGCGATGTGGATGTGCAATCATTAGTGATGCCGCTTCCACAAGGTGTGGAAATGCCTCCGACTCGTGCTTCGTCCAAGCCAGGACGACGACGAGTGAGCAGTGCCAAGAAACCTCTGCCTGTCAAGGCGAAACATGACGGCAATACAAATATCAACCGACCGGACGGTTCGCGCATGACGCAGCAGCAGCTTCACATGTGGGAACCCGTACTCACGCTCGGGTGGTCGATTGGAATCTGCTTTTCACTAGCAGTGCTGTGCATCGGACTCGGTGTGCTGATTATTTACACGTCCGGTACACTCACGATGTTGCGCGTGGTTTACGACGGCGACGCAGACACACAAGCAGCCAACGCAGTGCAACCGGACGGTAATATCACGCAGCTCTCGAATTGTCGCTTAGACTCATCGAACCAGGCCAATTCATTCCATGCAGACCACACGTGTTTCGTACACCTGACACTCCCGAACGATATCAAGAGCCCCGTACGAGTTTTCTACGAATTGGACGGGTACTACCAGAACCACAGGCGCTTTGTCTCGTCCATCATTCGTACGCAGTTCACGGACGAGTGGCGTCCAGAAACAGCAATATCCATGCTGGAGTGCTATCCAATGAGGACAATCACCTCGGAGCTGTGTACGATTGGTGTGTGTGAGCCACGTTCTGCCGCCAAGCAGCGCGAGATGTTCCCATGCGGCATCGTGGCTAACACCTTGTTCAATGACATTTTCTGGTTACATGAGGGGGTTTTGCCAGGTGGCAAGACACTCTCACGAACTGACATGACGTCCAGGGGCATTGCACGCACCTACGCAGCACACAACAACAAGAATCCGACATGGAACGTCTCCACCGACGCGTACCTGCCCGTATGGCTGAACCCGAACATGAGTCTCATTGTCCCGCCACCGACTGGCCCGACGAGCTCACAAATCGCAGATGACTACACCAACAGCACCGCGTGGGTGCATGACGCACTAGATCTGGACTACGGTGTGGGTGTTGGTCTAGAGAACGAATTCTGGCGCGTTTGGGTCGAAGGAGCCGCGATGCGTCCATTCCGCAAGCCGTACGGCCGGATCGAGCATGATCTTCCTGCCGGCACCAACCTCACGTTCGCCGTGCAATCCAACTTCTTCGTGCGTTCATTCAGCGGCTCCAAAGCGTTAGTGATTGAGGAAGTGGGGTGGTTTGGCAGTGCCAACTACGTTTTAGGCGCGTTTTTCTTGGGAATCGGTGGTATCTTCTGCGTGGCCGCCATCTTCTTTACTGGTCGCAAGCTCCACAACCCTCGCCCACTTGGAGACGCCACAGCATTAGCGTGGAAGAAGAAGCAGTAGTTGACATGTTTACTTGTGAATGCAAACTGCATGCCTTTCGGTTGTCATTGGCTTGACCATGACTGCAACAGTCGTCCTGGACGAAGATGAGACGGTAAGCAGCTTGATTCATCGTCTTGCAAACAGCATCCTCACTTCGCAGGCAGTATTCCAGATGCGATACGAACAGGAAGTTAAGGAATGAAGCGAGCGAATCCAGCTTTCAGAGAGAAGTAGACAAGTTGTCTCTGAAAGCTGGATTTGTGCATTTTCATCGTAGACAACCCTGCGTGATCCGCTCGTTTACGATTTCGGCTTGTTTATGCTCCTTTGCTGACGTACTTGCTCGTACAGCATTGCTCTTCAAACTAGTACAAATATTAACATATAACCTTGTAAACTTTATTTTATGCTTCACGGAAGGTTAGCAAAACAGCATATATTTATCTTTATACATTATAACCGGCTACATTTAATGAACAGTATCTACTTGAATTTCAAAGTAAACAGGGTAGGGGTGTTCACCCTAGCGAGATGATCACGCGTGTGCCGGCTTTACCACCTGAGACTGCCGGTGGTCTCCGTTGCAGTGTCCGACCTGACCATCGAAACCAGATCCGCAAGTCATTATCCAAGTCACCACATCGACACCAAGTCGTATTCCATCATGAGCTCAATTGACCACAGCGCATCGTGGGAAGCCGCCAACCCGAACCAGCGTCGCGATGTCATCTCCTGGCACGCTTACACCTGTGGCTTGAAGACTGGTGCTACTACTGCTAGCGTCATGGCTGCTGGTGTACTCACAGCCAACAAGTACTGGCCAGCTTTCCGTAATCGCTTGAACACTACCGGCAAAACCGCATTGGTGGTCATGCCGTTCTTGGCTTCGTTCACGGTGGAGGCTGAGAGGCGACTGGTGCACGGAGCACGCAACCCCGAGTTCTACATGGCCACTATGGACGGCGCGTACGTCGAGGAGGAGAAGAAGACGTCCAAACTCAAGCTCTGGCAGCAGGGAGCCAACTTCCTGTACGATCACCCGTATCGCGCTTTGGCGACTGTCGGAGTGCCGCTGGTTGGTGGCATCTACAGCTACCAGCACCTGAACAAGGGCATCTCGGCCTCTCAGCAGGTGATGCACACCCGTATTTACGGTCAGGCTGCTGTGGTTGTGCTGTTGCTAAGCTCCATGGCGTTCCATGACTACATGGCTAAGCGTGGCAAGTACGGGGAGGAGGAAGAGGCATAGGCGTAATTCAGATGCCACATAGGTTGAGCGCAGTGCAGGAAGAGCAAAGGATACTCTCCCTGTTGATAGGTTTCAGATGCGCTAAGAGTAGAATACATCATTATTTCTTACGGCCGTGTGCTCCATTATTGCTGATGATCTGGAGCTCAAGATGCTGCAAGTGTGTTGAGTCGAGTCAAGTTTGACAGCGATGTCTTCGCAAGCGCTAATAAGGCAGCTCATGACGATGAAATCCTCCATTGTCACGATTGGTCGTCATCATCTAGCGAACGTAGCAGTACTTCACCATAACTCTGCTTCAACGTTGCGGCAGCTTCGTTTAACGAGAAAGACTCGACATTTAGAAGCGCAGCACCAGCACTATCGGTGCGACTTTGTGACCACCAACGGCGGCGTGGATGGTTGCTGTTGATTTCAAAGCCCAAGTCTCTGATGTCTCCACTGCTACTCGAGAGGCACGAGTCTACACCAGAAGAAGAAGATGGCGGAGTGAAGAACTGAGTTGAACGAGGGATATACACTCTAGCAGTCGATGATGGAAGTGCCATGAGTGCGGCACTGGTAGCCGAGCTTGACTCCAGCAAGCCGACGGTCGAGCTATCACCTGAGATAATCATCGAGCTAGCACATTCTTTCTGGGGAGGATCCACCTCGTCCTTGCTGCAATTTGCGTTGCTTGGAATCATCTGCGCAGTGGTCTCATATATCTCGAGTTCCAGCCGAAAGCCTTCGTTTAATGCTTGCATGAACTCGGCAAATGTGATCTGTCCATCGTGGTTCTTGTCCACAAGTTTCATGAATTCGTCTACATACTGCTCCATATGGACATTTCCTTGTCCTCCAGTGTATGGCATGAGCCTTTCGAGTAATTCAGCCATCTCGGATGCGTCCACAGTGCCGCTGTGGTCTTTATCTGCAATTCGAAATGCCTCTTTCATCTGCAAGAAAATAGCATAGTCATCCGCAGATTTGTACGTGAAATCTTTGCTGAAAAGCGTCACGAGTGCGTCCAACGATTCCTCAACAATCGATTCGTAGGCGGTTTGACTCTGATTCCATCTAGCTTTCGCTACTGAAGGGGGTGCATTCGAAGGTAGTGGTGGCAAGGGTGCTTCTGGGAACAAATCCTCTGTTGAAGGCGTGATAGCCGTAAAGTACACTGTCTCTGGTTGGTGAGATCGATCCTCTTCTTGCTCTTGAACGCGGCAGTACATTCATCATTCAGACGACCAGCATTTCGGCGTTTAAGACGATAACCTTCATGGTGGCAGTCTTATTCGCTCTCTCTCGCCATTCAACGAGATCTGTAAGTAGTCGAAGTCGATCTAACAACGTCCAGCAGACACCTAATATTTGTGTGTACTGCTCGTTTGAAAACTTCGCCTTCCACAAATTGGGCTCTGCGGTGGCATCATGTACGAGTTTCTTTTGTTGTTTCAATATCGTTGGTAGCGTGATGGCGAGCTCTTTGTGTAGTGATCTAATTTCCTTTTCATCAAGTTTGGCCGACGTTGGCACTGTCGTGTTCGATTTGGTCTCAACAACAGTCGGAAGATCACCCAGAATGGCTGTAGTTGTGTAATATTCGTGATGTGATGCGAAAAACAACGCTGGAAAACTTTGTTATATGCTTTAAGAACCTGTTGAATGTTGGAACGTAGAAGTCCACGAGCACTTTGTGGTTGCAGGCTGGCTTCTACAAGCATCAAAATGAGAATTGCCACAGAATTTTCGGTTAAACTTGAGTACGAGAGAGCTTTGGTGGCAACTCGACAACTGTGGTCAAGAAGTACGACGCGGACATGTACGCTGATACCATTCCGGCCATACGCAGGTACGATGTGGAGTAGCATACGTACATCGAACCAACTATCCACAAGAAGAGCACAGCGTTGTTGACAGCATTGTAAAACACCACGTCGGAGATTTTGCAGATGAAGAAGTGCAAAATGGAGGGCACAACGGTGCCTGCCACTAGTCCAGCGATGCGATTTTTCATGTTTCCATAGGTGCCACCAACGTGAAACTCCGCCACCATAGCGATAGCGGTGGGTCCTGTGGCGCTGAACGCGAAAATGAACGTGGAAGCGCAGTAGGCTATGAGAACGGCAAGTGTTGTACGTACTGCAAATAGGGTCATCCGCCGCATGTACATCGTGCCTTGGTAGATACTGCACCATATCATTTGGAAAAACTTGCAGACGCGATACCGACAGGAGAAATTCTTGTGGTTAAAACGTTCTTCGAACGCGAACAGGGTGTGGGTAAACGAGTGGAATGAGTAGATAAACACGTTGAGCGACATGGTTTTGCCTACATCGCCAGGCGTATGCACTTCAGCTGAGAGCATCGCGCCGTACAGTTTGGTGTACTTCTCCATGAAAAGGTTGACAGTTTGTTCCAAGTGAAGAAACTTGTCCGTCGGCATGTCCGTAGAGGCTTCAAGCACTCTGTTTGCAATCTCTTGGAGCAGATCGTTAGCCTCAGCTTGCATGATGTGGAGACTCTGCTGCATTCTTTTCATTAAAACAACATGTGTCCAGTGCCATTTTCAGCTTCGATGGCAAATTTCATCGCTCTCAAATCCTTTAGAAGCCGTCCATACAACTTGACAAGTTGCTTCGCGACGTTCTTGTTGAACGTAAGGCATAAACCCACACCCATGATTTCTTCCCACCAACAATCGTTCAAAAGTTCCTCCATTTCGGAAAACCGATGTTGCGCAGCACTTAAAAGTCGATCCAGTCTGAGCCGAAAGAAATCCATTTTCTTGATATCTTTCACGCGAAAACAATACGAATCCATGATCAAGTTGAGAATCTTGCGAATATCATTTGGGGCATGACCCATGTGACGTATGAGTTTCTTGGTGGCACTACCACCAGAAACCCAACGAACTTGTTAGTTTAGGTTGAAGCCTGGTTTTGGTAGTCAATTTCGTGAAAAGGACTTACAAGAGCGGAGAGGGTAGTAAAACTGTCATGAGCGAAATCAGGGTTCCGACAACACCTATGCCGCTGTACACTGCCAGATTCTTCATCAGACCCAGTGTAGCGTAGTCGCTGTTATTGAGGTCCTTCAAACCTGTACCACCGACCCTCGGATTCATGGGGTTGATGAATTTTAGCACTATGAAGAGCAAGGCAAGCATCATATTAGAAACGACACCATGGATTTCTCAAAGTGTCAAGTCAACGTACTGAAAAAGGCATTGGACATGACAGCAAACTTCTTGATGTTGTGTTGCTACAGTATTCGAGTAACATTAAAAACAGGTTAGCCTCAGAATACCCACGTAGAATTCACTTACAATTGGCAGTAAGAAGATCACGAACGTGAAAGTGAGCATAAATGGAAATACCAAGCCCCAGTCGTGCAAGCTGACGTAGTAGGGCGAGTCATTCAAATTCTCCGGTACCGAGATGAGGTTCCCTTGCGTGATCGGAATCCACGAGAATACTCCAAAATTGTACAGCAAAGCCCGCCCCACTCCCAAGTCGATTTGCCAGATCTGCTGGACTACGCCACCAACAGTAGGGGCAGACGCGTATATAACCATTATGGCAGCATAAGCTAAACCACCCAAGTAATAGAACGATGTGTAGAAACTTCGAGCCTGAAGAAAGCCGAAGCCCCTGTCTGGATAACACAGCTAGTAACACCCCTGCAGCAGCACGAGCTGCACACCCGATATGCCTACGGAATACTGTATAATAAAAAGCATCAGAAAAATTGCAATCAAGAAATGGTCAAATTTACTCAGATACCTCTTTCTTCCGGTCGACGTCCGGTCTTCTTGAGTCGTGTTATGGTTT